>SZWC01013134.1:52667-72323 GCA_023375785.1 Penium margaritaceum
GGAGGGAGGGAGGGAGGGAGGGAGGGAGTTAGGTAGGTAGGGAGAGGTAGAGAGAGAGAGAGAGAGAGAGAGAGAGAGAGGATGGGAGAGGGAGGGAGGGAGGGAGGGAGAGGGTGAACGCACCAAGACTACATTGAGCCTCCTCCCAAATCCATCAAAAAGAAGGGAATATGTCTCCTACCAAAGTGGAAGGAGACAAAGTCCTTCACAAAGCTTCGACAGCTTCACTTCAACAACTTCACTCGTGGACCATTGATTGGAAAATTAAGGCCCTACAAGAATGCCATGGATCCAAAGAAACGAAAATCATTGAGTCAAGGGGAGAACAAAGCCCCTACGCTCTAGTTCTGGAACTTCACAGACATACATTACATAGGCATTGTAGCCGCTGGTCAGGATTTTTTTGGCGCAGGCACATGCTTTTTAGGCATAGGCACAGGCTTTCTAGGAAAAAGCGGAAGCTTGGTAGGCTTAGGCACAACCTTCGTAGGCACATGCCCAACTCTTTTAGTCGTAGGCACAAGCACGAACACAAATTTTGTGAGCAAAGGCAAAGGCTTCATAAGCAAGGACGCATGCTTTGTAGGCACAAGCGCATGCTTTGTAAGCGCATGGATGGGATTTATAGATGCAGGCGCACGCTTTGCATGCGCAAGAACATGCTTTGTAGGCACGTGCGCGAGCTTAAGTGCATGTGCAGGATTTGTTGGAGCAGGCATAGGCTTTGTGGACAAAATCCAAGGCTTTGTAGACATAGGCGGATAATGTTTTGACGTAGGGGCATGCTTTGTAAGCGCTGACACATGCTTTCTATGCACACGCGCAGGCTTTGCAGGCATAGGCAAAAACTTTGTCAGCACGAATGCAAGCTTTGTAGGCATACGTACGGGCTTTGTAGGCACAGGTGCACACTCTGCAGGCATAGGCGCAGGCTTTGTGGATGGAGGCGCAAGTGCCGGCTCTATAGGCACACGTGTAGCTTTTGTAGGTGCAGTTGCGTCTTTTGTTGGCGCATGCATAGGATTTGCAAGCACACATACAGACTTTGTAAGAAGAGGCACAGACACCTGTTTTGAAGGCTCATGCACATGCTTTATAGGTGTAGGCGCAGACTTTGTAGGAGCACGAACATGCTTTATAGGCATAGGCGCAGACTTTATAGGCACAGAAGTAGGCTCTTAAGGCAGAAGTGAAGGTTTGTAGGCACATGCACAAGAACATACTTTGTAGGCGAAGGAACAGACTTTGAAGGTGCAGGGATAGGCTCTAAAGATAGAAGGGCAGGCATTGTACATGTATTCACAAGCTTTGTACATGCACGCACAACATTTGTAGGCACAAGCAGAGGCTTCATAGGCACACACCTAGACATGGGGTTTGTAGGCATAGGTATTGGGTTTGTAAGCATAAACAAAGGCATTGTAGGCACAGGCACATGATTTTAGGGAAGGTGCAAGCATTGTGAGAACAGGTGTAGGATTTGTAGGCAAAGGTGCGCACTTTGAAGGTGAATGTGTTGATTTTTGTGAGCTTGCAGCTGCAAAGCCATTGCGTACTCTGATGTAGCAAGGGGTTCCCCTGCTGCTGTAGGATCTTTTATGCCCAACAAGCATGCGTTGTACACTGGGTTCATAAATAAGTGGAAGCAAGAAGTGTGGAGTTAAATCATGTTAAAAAGTACAAGTATAGTACAAGGAAGTACAGTTGTACAAACAGCTCAGCACTTTGCTCTGACATAACTCCTAGCCCTGAATTGGGGCGCAACGCCTTGCTAGGCTGTCAAGGCCGTCAAAGCAAGGGTCTCGGCACAGCCACCGTCACAACAGTGAAAGACCTTCAAGATGTCCGGACGTCCTCCTCCCAGGCCGGCAGGCCTTGCCAGGCTTACAGGGGGTCTGGAAGGGATTGACCTCCTCCCAGGTTGTCAGAGCTTGCAATGCTTATAGGGATCTTGGAGGGATCACCAGCATCGACCTCCACCCAGGCTGGCACACAAGTGCCAGGCTTACAGGGGTCTTGGGAGGAACTCTGGCAACATCTTGGTTGAAGGTGCTCCGGTGCTAAGGCATGGAGCCTTGTCCATGGTCTGGAGATAGACCTATAGGGGATTGCACTAGAGATAGTGATATTGGAGATGTTTCTAGCGATGCTGGGATACTAAGAAGTGGCAGAGCCTTTGCCTTTTATACTTGATGTATAAAGGCAAGTTGACCACCTGAACAAGAAGCTTCCTTCAGGTAGTTCAGGTCTGTAGTAAATCACCTCCCCTCGTAAATCACCTCCTCCCACAAATCACCCCTTCCTGCAAATCACTCCTCTCGCAAATCACCCCCTTCCGTAAATCATCCCCTCTCAAAAATCACTCCCTCTCATAGATCACCCTCTCTTACAAATCACCCTCTGTAGTAAATAATTCCCCTATCATGAATAACTCCCTCTTGTAAATCACCCCCTCTCGTAAATCATCCCCTCTCGTAAATCACCCCCTCCCACAAATCATCCGCTCTCACAAATCACCCCCTCTCATAAATCACCCCTCACAAATTATCTCCTTTTGTAAATCAACCTCTCTTGCAAATCACCCCTGTTATAAATCACCCCCTCTTGTAAATCACCCCTTCTCGTAAATCACCCCTTTTGCTAATATGCCCCTCTTGCAAATTACCCCCTCTTGTAAATCACCCCCTCTTGTAAATCACCTCCTCTCGCAAATCACCTCCTCCCGCAAATCACCTCCTCTCGTAAATCACCCGCTCTCGGAAGTCATCCCCTGCCGTAAAATACCTCGTCTCATAAATCACCCCCTCTTACAAATCACCTCCTCTTGTAAATCAACCCTTCTCAGAAATTACTCCCTCTTATAAATCACCCCCTCTTGTAAATCACCCCTTTTGCAAATCACCCCCTCTTACAAATTACTCTCTCGTAAATCACCCCCTCTCACAAATCACCCCCTCTGGCAAATCGCTCTTCTCTTTAATCACCCCCTCCCATTAATCACCCCCTCTCTCAAATCACCCCCTCTTGCAAATCACCCCTCACAAATCAATCCCTCACAAATCACCGCCTCTCGTAATTCACCCCCTCTCATAAATAACCCCCTCTCGTAAATCACATCCTCTCACAAATAACTCCCTCTCAAAAATCACCCCTCTTGCAAATCACCCCTCTTACAAATCACCCCCTCTTGCAAAGTACCCCCTCTTGCAAGTCATCCCCTCTTGTAAATCACCCCCTCTTACAATTCACCCCCTCTTGTAAATCACCCTCTTTCGCAAATTATCCCCTCTCACATATTACCCCTCTCACAAATCACCTCCTCTTGTAAATAACACCCTCTTGCAAATCACCCCTCTCCCACGTCACCCCATCTTGCAAATCACTCTCTTGCAAATCACCCCCTCTCATAAATAACCTTCTCTTACAAATCACCCCCTCTCCCAAATCACCCCCTCTTGAAAATGAAATCCTCTCATAAATCACCCTTTCTCACGAATCACCCCTCTTGCAAATCACCCCCTCTCACAAATCACCGCCTCTCGCAACTCACCCCCTCTCACAAATCATCCCCTCTCGCAATTCACCCCCTCCCACAAATCACTCCCTCTTGCAAATCAATCCCTCTTTCAAATCACTCCCTCTCACAAATCACCCCTGTCACAAACCACCATCCCCTCTCGCAAATCACCCCTCTCACAAATCATCCCCTTTCACAAATCACCCTCGCACAAATAACTCCCTATCACAAATCAATCCCACCCACAAGTCACCCCCTCTTGCAAATCACCTCCTCTTGCAAACCTTCCTCTCTCGCAAATTATCCCCGCTTGAACATCATTCCCTCTCACAAATCACACTCTAACAAATCACCCCCGCTGGCAAATGAAACCCCTCTCACAAATCAGTCCCTCTTGCAAATCACATCCTCTTGCATATGACCTCCTCTTGCAAACCAACCCCCCTCGTAAATCACCTCCTCTTGTAAATCACCTTCTCTCGTAAATCAACCCGTCTTGTAAATCACCTTCTCTTGTAAGTCAACCCCTTTTGCAAATCACCCCCTCTCACAAATCACCCCCTATCACGAATCATCCGCTCTCACAAATCACACCCTCTCGTAAATCACCCCCTCTCACAAATCACTCCCTGTCACAAATTACCCCCACTTGTAAATCACCACCCCTCATAAACCAACCAATCTCACAAATCAAACCCTCTCATAAATCATCCCCACTCGCAAATCACCCCCTATCACAAATCACTCCCTCGCGTAAATCACCCCCTCTTGCAAATCATCTCCTCTTACAAATCACCTCCTCTCGCAAATCACCTCCTCTTGCAAATCACCCCCTCTCACAAATCACCCCTCTCCCAAATCACCCCCTCTTACAAATCACTCCCTCTCGTAAATCATCCCCTCTCATAAATCACCCTCTCTCACAAATCACCCCCTCTCATGTATCACCCCTTTTTCAAATCCCCCCCTCACGAATCACCCCCACTCGCAAATCACCCTGTCTCACAAATCGCCCCTCACACAACAAATACCTTGTCACAAATCACCCTCTCTCACGAATCACCCCCTCTTGCAAATCACCCCCACTTGTAATTCACCCCCTCTCGTATAATCAATCCCTCTCACAAATCATCCCCTCTAGCAAATCAACCCCCTCTCACAAATAAATCCCTCGCACAAATGAACTCCTCTCGTAAATCATCCCCTCTTGTAAATTTCTCCCTCTTGTAAATCAACCCCTCTCATAAATCACCCCCCTCGCAAATCATCCCCTCTCATAATACATCCCTTCTCACAAATCACCTCTCGTAAATCAACCCCTCTCGTAAATCACCCTCTCGCAAATTACCCCCTCTCACAAATCACCCCCTCTTAGAAATCACCTCCTCTCACAAATCACCTCTCTTGTAAATCACCCCTCTCACAAATCACCTCCTCTTACAAATCACCCCTTCTTATGAATCACACCCTCTTGCAAATCACCCCTATCGCAAATCACCCACTCTTGCAAAAAATCCTATTTCGTAAATCACTCCCTCTCATAAATCAACCCTTCTGGCAAATCACCCCCTCTTGCTAATCACCCCCTCTCGTTCATCACATCCTCTCACAAATCACACACTCTCAAAAATCACCCCCTCTTCTAAATCACTCCTTCTCCCAAATCACCCCTCTCACAAATCTCTCCCTCTTACAAATCACCCCCTTTTGCAAATAATCCCATCTCACAAATCACCTCCTCTTACAAGTCACCTCCTCTTGCAACTCATCCCCTCTCGCAAATCATCCCCTCTAGCACATCACCCCTCTTGTAAATCACTCTTTTTTACAAATCATCCCCTCTCTCAAATCACCCCCTCTTGTAAATCACACCCTCTTGCAAATCACCCTCTTGCAAATTATCCCCGCTTGCAAATCTCTCTCTCTCTCTCTCTCTCTCTCTCTCTCTCTCTCTCTCTCTCTTGCAAATCATCTCCTTCCATAAATCACCCCCCTCTCACAGATCATCCCCTCTCACAAATCACCCCATCTCACAAATCATTGCCTCTCACAACTCACCCCCTCTTGCAAATCATCCCCTCTCGCAAATCACCCACTCTTGGAAATAAATCCCTCTTGGAAATCGCCCATATTGCAGATTATCCCCTCTTGCAAATCATCCCTTGTCACAAATCACCACCCCCTTTCACAAATCACCACCTCTTATAAATTACCCCCTTTCGCAAATCAACCCCTCTCACAAATCTTCCTCTCTTGTAAATCACCCCCTCTTGCAAATCACCCCCTCTCGTAAATCAACCCCTCTCGCAAATCACACCCTCTGGCAAATCAACTCCCTCTTGCAACTCCATCCCTCTTGAAAATCGATCCCTCTCATAAATCACCTCCTCTCGTACATCACCGCCTCTCACAAATCACCTCCTCTTGTAAATCACCCCCTCTCGTAAATCATCTCATCTCAGACATCACCCCCTCTCACAAATCACCCCCTCTCGTAAATCAGCCCCTCTTGCAAATCATTCCCTCTCTGGCATAAAAATGGTACAACTGTGGCACAACTGTGGCACAACTATGGCACAATTCTGGCAGAACTCTGGCACAACTCTGGCACAACTCTGGCACAACCCAAGCACAACTGTGGCACAACCCTGGCACTTCTTTGACACAACTATGTTACAACTCTGGCACAACTCTGGTACAACTCTGGCACAACTCTGGCACAACTCTGGCATAACTCTGGCACAACTCTGGCACAACTCTAGCACAACTCTGCCACAACTCTGGCACAACTCTGGTACAAATCTGGCACAATTCTGTTACAACTATGGCACAACTCTGCCACAACTCTGGCAGAACTCTGGCACAACTCTGGCACAACTCTGGCACAATTATGGCACAACTCTGGCACAACTCTGGTACAACTATGGCACAACTGTGGCACAACTCTGTCACAACTCTGGCACAACTCTGACGCAACTCTGGCACAACTCTGGCACAACTCTGGTACAACTCTAGCACAACTCTGCCACAACTCTGTCACAACTCTGGTACAAATCTGGCACAACTCTGTCACAACTCTGGCACAACTCTGACGCAACTCTGGCACAACTCTGGCACAACTCTGGTACAACTCTAGCACAACTCTGCCACAACTCTGTCACAACTCTGGTACAAATCTGGCACAACTCTGTCACAACTCTGGCACAACTCTGACGCAACTCTGGCACAACTCTGGCACAACTCTGGTACAACTCTAGCACAACTCTGCCACAACTCTGTCACAACTCTGGTACAAATCTGGCACAACTCTGTCACAACTCTGGCACAACTCTGACGCAACTCTGGCACAACTCTGGCACAACTCTGGTACAACTCTGGCACAACTCTGGCACAACTCTGGCACAATTATGGCACAACTTTGGCAAAACTCTGGTACAACTATGGCACAACTGTGGCACAACTGTGGCACAACTCTGGCACAACTCTGGCACAACTCTGGCACAACTCTGGCACAACTCTGGCACAACTCTAGCACAACTCTGCCACAACTCTGTCACAACTCTGGTACAAATTTGGCACAATTCTGTTACAACTATGGCACAACTCTGCCACAAATCTGGCAGAACTCTGGCACAATTCTGGCACAAATGTGGCACAACTCTGGTACAACTCTTGCACAACTCTGGCACAACTCTGGCACAACTCAGACACAACTCTGACACAACTCTGGCACAACCCCGGCACAACTCTGGCATAACACTGGCACAACTCTGGCACAACTCTGTTACAACTATGGCACAAATCTAGCGCAACTCTGGCACAACTCTGGCAAAAATCTGGCAAAACTATGGCACAACACTGGCACAAGTCTGGCTCAACTCTGGCACAACTTTGGCATAACTCTGTTACAGCTATGGCACAACTCTGGCACAACTCTTGCACAACTCAGGCACATCTCTGGCACAACTCTTGCACTACTCTGCCGGAACTCTGGCACAACTCTGGCACAACTCTGGCACAACTCTGGCACAACTCTGTCACAACTGTGGCACAACTCTTGCACAACTCTGGCACAACTTTGGCACAACTCTTGCACAAGTCTAAACTAACTCTGGCACAACTTTGGCACAATTCTGTTATAGCTATGGCACAACTCCGGCACAACTCTGGTACAACTCTGGCACAACTTGTCAATGCGCCGGATAGCAATCGTCTACAAAATGGGTCCCGGCATGGGAGGCCGCCAACCGGTCTTGGTATTTCAACCAAGATAACATGTCACCCTCGAACGAGGGATCCAAACTTTAGGTGCGTTTGGTTTGTAACCTCAGAAAGTCCACATGAAGGTCTGTAGTATCTACCCTTGGTTAGACACTCTGTGAGGAGTCTCAAAGGCAAGAACCGTAAATGGGTGCATATTGGGTACATGGTTTTGTACTTGCAGAGCTTTGCTAATGCTTCTGCTTGCAATGGCTCCATAGGAGCCAAACTCAGCCTACAGTCCTACTTGGCGCGTCCTAGGACCGCCAAGCGTCATCCTCAAGATAGGCTCTAGAAAGCTTAATAGAAGCTTCCTGTCCCATTATGGGCCACAAAGAAAAAATACGTCCGTCCCGGGGTTTGAGCCCACGACCCATGAGCTCCGGCGCCTGTCCCAACTATGTCAC
Source organism: Penium margaritaceum (assembly GCA_023375785.1). Lineage (NCBI taxonomy): Eukaryota > Viridiplantae > Streptophyta > Zygnematophyceae > Desmidiales > Peniaceae > Penium > Penium margaritaceum. Next base: position 60,852 of record SZWC01013134.1, read on the forward strand.
AATGTTATGTTTGTATGATGATCTCCAGGGGACATCCCATTATAGGCAGTGCATTCCTGGCCTATCTCAGAATGGACCAAGGGGACATACTCCATAGAATAGTGTATGCCTTGTCTTTCCGTGCAACCAGCCAGCTAGCCAGTGGGCAAGGTGCATACTAGGCTCCATCGATGCCTTGGGGCTCATCCTTCCTCTGCTTAACTCCTCATGTCGAATCCAGGAATGCTTGCATAGTGTAATTCACTCCCCAGTAACTTTGTCATGCAGTCAGCAAGCATGCTCTTGGTTCCGCAGTACTGCAAGTCCACCACGTTCTTCATGACTAGGTCACGTGAGTAGTGATAGCGTATGTCGATGTGCTTCGTTCGCCGGGAGATGATCTCATCTTCAGCCATCGAGATGGTACTCATGTTGTCCACGTGTACAACCATGGCATCCTTTGGTGGTACTTTCATCTCGCCAAGCAGGCTACGCAGCCATTGAGTCTCCTTGCATAACTTTGAAAGAGCAACACACTCTTCCTCAGCCATGAACACAGAAATACAATCCTATTTCTTGCTGGCCCATGAGATGGGATCGCCATTCAAGATGCACACGTATCTAGAGGTGGATTTCCGGTCGCCAGGATTTCCTCCCAAGTCAGCGTCGGTGTAGCACTTGAGGTGTAGGGGGTCCGTACCTTCTTGGCCTCCAAGGATGATGCCCATGTGACGTGTTTTCTGCAGGTAGCGCAAGATGCGCTTGACTGCCGATGCTGTGACCTTGGGTTGGCCACAAACCTGCTCACTTGTCCCACAGCATAGCAGATGTCCGTACGAGTACCTACCATGGCGTACATGATGCTACCCATGGCGGACTGGTAGGGGATGTCTTGCATCTCCCTTCGTTCTGCTTCATTACTTGGCAACATTGAGGCCTTCAGTTTTGTGTCGGTCCTCATTGGGATGCTAACAGGTTTGTAGTCTTCCATGTGATAGCACTTAAGTACCTCATCGATGTATTTTGTTTGGTTGAGTTCAATGGTGCCTGCTGCTCGGTTGTGGTGGATGGCGATCCCAAGGTAGTACTCGAGAGGACCCATGTCCTTCATTTTGAACCTTTTACTGAGGTCGGACTTCAGCTCATCCAACAGCTCGACCAAAGAAGAGCAGATGATAAGATCATTCACATACAGTGCAACGAGCATCACTCCACTCCCATCATCGCGCACGTACATGCTTGGGTCATTTTGGTAATGCGCAAAGGAGAGACCGGTCATGAAACCATCCATCTCTTTGTACCATATCCTTGGGGCCTGTTTCAGCGTGTAGAGCACTTTCACCAACTTGTACACCTTGCCCTCGAGAACTTTGACTCCTTCGGGTACCTCCATCAGCACTTCCTTTTTTAGCTTCCCATAGAGGAAAGCTGTCGTGACGTCCATCTGGTGTATCTCCAGGCTCTTTGCAGCTGCGATGGCAAGGAGAGAGCGGATGGAGGCAAAGGTCACGACGGGCACAAACGTCTCGTTGTACTCGGAGCCCGGGCGTTGAGAAAACCCATTTGCCACTACCCTCGCATTGAACTTTTCAATTTTTCCATCTTGCTTCTTCTTCACTCAGAATACCCACTTGGATCCCACCACGTGGGCCTTGTCGGGTCTATCCACCAGCACCCACGTGACGTTCTCGGTAATGGACACGAGTTCGCTGTCCACTGCCTCCTTCCACTTGGCCACATCCGGGCCATTCATCGCCTCTGCCACTGTGGATGGATCTCCCTGATCCATGCATGACCAGCTAAGGCCAGTCCAACCGTCCTCATACCGCAAAGGTGATTTCTTTGGTCGCAAACTACGTCGGGGTGTAGGTGCGGCTTCCTGCTTTGTTATTGGTGCTTCTACAGGTGGTCGTGTGTCGTCGTCGTCGTCTTCTTCCGACTCCAAATCAGACTCGGAAGCCCCGGACGCCTCGGTATCTACGTCCATGTCAGATGCTGCGTCATCCTACGCAGCTACTCTCCCATTCCTACCACCTGCTAGCAAAGCAAGCCAGTTGTTGGGTGCTTGGTCTCCGGACTCAAGCAACACTATCCAATCTCCCACCTTGGAAGCGAGGATCGGGTCCAACAGCTCTCCCTTTCCAAGGGTGTGTTCATCAAACTCAACGTCGCGGCTCCTCACGAGCTTGCCTGCTGCTTGGTCCCAAAGCCGATAGGCTTTGTGTGACGTGTCATACCCAATCATGATGCACTTTTTGGAACGTGCGTCCAGCTTGCCTCCACCTTCTCGCGACTGGATCTTCACCCATGTAGTTGAGCCGAACACCTTAAGATGAGAGGCGTTGGGTTTCTTTCCCGACCGTGCTTCTTGTGGGGTCTTCAGTTACTTGTCATTCTCCTTTCCACGCTTCCGCAAGGCGGTTGCTAGTGTGAAGTTCAAGAGGTAGCAGGCCGTTATTGCAGCTTCAGTCCAAAAGCGAGGTGGGAGCTTGGCGTCAAAGAGCATGCTTTACATCATGTCGAGTAGGGTCTGGTTCATCCTCTCGGCCATGCCATTGCTTTGGGGATTGTAAGGGGTAGTTTGCTTGTGGTGGATGCCATGATTCTTGAGCCAAGACTTGCATGCCTCGTACTCACCCCGTTGTCACTTTGGAGCATCTTCACCTCCTTGGATGTTTGACGCTCGATCATGGCGACGAGCTCCAGGAGCTTCTCCTTGACCTCTCCCTTTCCTTTGAGAAAGTAGATCCACAACTTGCAGCTGTGGTTGACGATGAAGGTCAGGAAGTACTTGCTTCCTCCATTAGACGTCGTGCGAAAGGGTCCGCACACGTCACTATGGATCACTTCCAAGACATTCTCTGCTTGTTGACCTCCTCTCCCAAACGGCTTCTTCTTTGCCTTTCCTTGGAGGCATAGTTCACACAACATACACCCGTCTCCATGCTTCATGGCCAAATCACCAGCACCATAGCTCAGCTTCAGTGTCCTTGGTTGATATGGCGGCTGCAGCGGTCGCCGGCGGTCCATCCTTTGGCTTCGGTGTCACTGTCTTGGTGGCACATGCCAGTCCCTCATCCGACGCCTTGGTGACTTTGGTTTGAAGCACTTAGAGGCCGTCAACTCTTGGAACTTAAAGCATGAGGTCGTCTTTGGTGTACAAAATTTTGATGTCCTCATTTTTCAGGGCCACGGCTTCCTTGTTGGTGAACACCAATGTCATGTTGTTGTCGGAGATTTGTGAGACCGACAGAAGATTCGCTGCAAAGGAGGGTATGTACACCACCTTTTGAAGGTTGATCACCTTCTCCGCACCGTTCACACTGAACATGATCACCTTGTCCCCTTCATCCATGGCTTGGACGACGCCACCGTTTGCACACTTCATGCGCATGTCAGATTCAGCCATGGAGACAAATCCACCCTTCTCTTTTGATGAGTGGTGGTTGGTGCCCGAGTCAAGGGCGAATGCCCCGGACCTAAGGAGGGATGCCCCCTTCATGGAAAACCCTTCAGCCATCATGTTGGTGAGCTCCTTCTTCTCCTTCCCATCTTTGTTGCCGCCTTCTTTCCTAGGACTACGGCAGTCCCTAGCCCAGTGCCCAGCCTTGCCACAGTTGTGATGATTGCCAGGTTTATTGGAACTCTTCCCGCCACCATTGCCTTTCCCTCCACCGCCACCGCTTCCAATTTTGCCTTGACTGGAGTGAGAGCTTGCACCTTGTCCACCGAAGCGAGGGGTCGGTCCTCCCCTTGCCGTCAAAACCTCAGGCACGCGTGCCGCGTCGCCTATAGGTAGCGGAGGATGCGCTTGACCGCTTGCCAATGTAGTGGCCCTGGATCGGCCACGTACCTGCTCACTTGATCCACCGCGTAGGCCAGGTCCGGTCGAGTCGCCACCATGGCATACATGAGGCTGCCCACCGCAGACTGGTACGGCACCCCCGCCATGTCCTCCCTCTCTTCTTTTGTTTGCGGCGACATTGCCGCGCTCAGGTCACAGGTTGTGGAGACCGGACTGCCAACCGGTTTGCAGTCCTCCATGCCGTACCGCTTTAGCACTTCGGCCACGTACTTGGCCTGCCCCAGCTCAAGAGTGTGCGCCCTCCGGTTCCGCGTTATACTCACCCCAAGATAGTACTCCAATTCCCCCATGTCGGATATCTGAAATCTGCTGCTACCAGAAGGGAAAGGCAATGGGGAAAGGCAATGGGGGCTAGACTGAAATGTTTGCTACGTGAGTGAAGCAAACATTTCAGTCTACCCCCAATTGCCTTTCCCCATTGCCTTTCCCTTCTGGTAGCAGCAGATTTCAGATGTCCGACATGGGGGAGTTGGAGTACTATCTTGGTGTGAGTATAACGCAGAACCGGATGGTGCGCACTCTTGAGCTGGGGCAGGCCAAGTACGTGGCCAAAGTGCTGAAGCGGTACGGCATGGAGGACTGCAAACCGGTTGGCAGTCCGGTCTCCACAACCTGTGACCTGAGCGCGGCAATGTCGCCGCAAACAAAAGAAGAGCGGGAGGACATGGCGGGGGTGCCGTACCAGTCTGCGGTGGGCAGCCTCATGTATGCCATGGTGGCGAATGGACCGGACCTGGCCTACGCGGTGGGTCAAGTGAGCAGGTACGTGGCCGATCCAGGGCCACTACACTGGCAGGCGGTCAAGCGCATCCTCCGCTACCTGCAGGCGACGCGGCACGCGTGCCTNAGGCCAAGTACGTGGCCAAAGTGCTGAAGCGGTACGGCATGGAGGACTGCAAACCGGTTGGCAGTCCGGTCTCCACAACCTGTGACCTGAGCGCGGCAATGTCGCCGCAAACAAAAGAAGAGCGGGAGGACATGGCGGGGGTGCCGTACCAGTCTGCGGTGGGCAGCCTCATGTATGCCATGGTGGCGAATGGACCGGACCTGGCCTACGCGGTGGGTCAAGTGAGCAGGTACGTGGCCAATCCACGGCCACTACATTGGCAGGCGGTCAAGCGCATCCTCCGCTACCTGCAGGCGACGCGGCACGCGTGCCTGAGGTTTGACGGCAAGGGGAGGACCGACCCCTTGCGACTTGTCTCCTACACGGATGCAGACTACGCCGGCGACGTGGACAAGCGGAAGTCCACCTCCGGCTACGTGTTCTTCCTCGCAGGTGCAGCGGTCTCGTGGTGCAGGAGAAAACAGGACTGCGTCGCCACCTCCACAGTGGAAGCGGAGTACATCGCGTTGGCGGAAGCGGTCAAGGAGGTGGTGTGGCTCCGCAGGCTATTGGGGGAGCTCGGCGTGCCGCAACGGGAGCCTACGGTGGTACAAGAGGACAACACCGGCTCCATCTCGCTGACCAACAACCCGATGCAGCAAAGGAGGACGAAGCATATTGACGTGCACTACCACTATGCGCGTGACATGGTCCAAAAGGGACAGGTTGTGCTACAACATTGTAGTACAATGCACATGCTCGCGGATTGCTTGACCAAGACGCAGCCCAGAGATCGGCATGTCCTCAGTGTGGCAGGCCTTGGGATTACGGGTTATGATGGGCTCAAGAGCTCTATGGAAGATGAGCAGGAGTGAGCAGGGAGGCATCCGGCATGGCAGGAGCAAGGGGGAGATTGTTACATATTGCCCCGTGCCATGCCCTGGAGTTGTCGTTTTCAGGGTGATGGCTCCAGATCCTTGTATAGTGCATGTTTGATATATGGATGGATGTTTCAGAACTAGAGGACACACTGGACCAGCTGCAATTTGAATCGCAGAAATCAGCTAAGAATTGAGGGAGTTATGGTCCATCAAAGTTGGGAGGTGGTGCTGGCCGTCTGGGTTTGGACGGCAGACTTGGTACCGGTCGCAAAAATGATCCGAAGGTGACCAGTTCGACTCCCACCACGCACACCATGGCCGAGGCGCCCCTTGGGGGATGCTAGCAGCAATATCCCATGGTTCATTGGAGCCATGTGCGCTTTGGAATGGCGGTCTGATGCTTCATTGGGATCCAGGGCGCTTTGGGCGCCCGTCACTCACGCTAGTGCTCTGTCAGGGACGGGGACTCAATGATGCACTCCGAATCGTGTATTGGACACTACAGTGGTCCAAATTGCATGCGGTTTGGTGCGTTGGAAAGCTTGTGACTAGCACTATAACTTTGCTGACATGGTCCGTGTCCATTAATCCACTCAAAAATGATCCCCAGCTCTTCGAACTTTGGGTGTTTCTGAAATCTGTCAGAACTCTGCTCACATAGTGTGCGGCGACCAAAAAGCGCACACTTCGTCTAAGACTGCTGCCCAAAAGAGCTGTGAACCTGAGGACGTGGTCAGGCCACGTTGGAACCACATTTCCAACAACGGGTTATGGGCCCACGGCCCTGACTGGTCCCAAACGTTCACGGCTTCCGCGGCAGACAGGAGGAGCGTCTCGGACAACCTCGCTGTCAACGTCTGACGACCCAGGTAGCAGAAGCGCAACATGGCGCTGAGAACGGAGTCGCATCTGATCCAGAAGTATGCGGGTGGCCCTGGCTTTGGGCTGTGGAGGTCGCACTTTGAGATCTACCTCGCACACAAGGGGCTACTCGACGTAATGAAAGGCACGGAGGTCTTGGACGAGAAGACCGCGACATACGAAGAGAAGCAGACCTTCGCAAAGAAAAATACCGAGGCGCTCATGCTCTTGCTGTCGTCTACTGCCGAGAACCAGTGGGGCTTCTTCCAAGGCAGCGTGCTGGCTGCCGAGGTATGGCAAAAGCTTTGCACCATCCACCAATCGACGTCGCTTGCAAACCGGATCTTCGCGATGAAGCGGCTTCTAACGGTGAGGATCGAGGAGTGCGAGGACATCCTCGCCGCCATGCAGCAGATTGAGTCGCTCGCCTCGCAATGCAATGATGTGGGGTGGAAGGTCGACTCTCAAGTGCAGGCGATGGCTCTCCTCATGGCTCTACTCGACAGTTGGAGCCCCCTCATTACCGTCCTCGGTGGATGGGCGGAGGACAAACTGACCTATGGCGCAGTCGCCGAGTATATCCGCAACGAGGCGCAACGTCGCAGTGGCGGCGAGGCCTCATCGTCCTCATCGGGCCTGGTCACCAAAACGCGTGGTGGCGGTAGTGGCGGCAAGGGAGGCGGCGGAAAGGGTGGCGGCAAGAAGGGCGTCAAGAAAGGTGCGTGCCACAATTGTGGCAAGGAGGGCCATTGGGTCCGCGAGTGCCCGCAGGAGGCGAAGGCCGGCGGGAAGGACGCCAAAGGCAAGAAGGCACTCCTCAACGGCACCACAAACCACAACCTCAAAGGGGCCAACAGGCGGTGCCTGGATTCTGGTGCCGAGGAGCACACCCAAGTCGAGAAGGTGGGATTCGTCCGCTACACAAAATCTGCCAAGTCTATGGTGGTCGCGAACGACAAAGTCGAGCCGGCGGCCGGCCAAGGAGACGTTGAGGTGGAGGTGGAGCTGAAGGGTAAGAAAATGTTGCGTGTCATCCGTGATGTGCAACATGTCCCCGGCCTGGCTGACATTCTAAGTGTTAGTCGCTTGACGGATAAGGGGTATGAGGTGCTCTTCCGCAGGAAAGGCGCAGTGGTGCGCATGGACGGCGACGGCGAAGTCGTGCTGGAGGCAAAGCGCGAGGGCGGTCTCTACATCGTGGAGACAAAGGTGATCCCCGCAGCAACAGACATAGCAGATTCGCAAGAACGCGCCGTCAACTTGGCCAAAGGAGGGGGAGCTGATCTGGAGCTCTGGCACCAGCGGCTGGGGCATTCGTCGCCCGCAGTCGTGAAAGAGATGGCGAAGCGCGACATGGTCCGCGGCCTCAACATCACCGGTGCAGCAGACGCGGCAGCAGATGCAGCAGCGCACAAAAAGTGCGAGCCTTGCATTTTGGGCAAGGCGAGGCGCAAGCCGTTCAACGAGAACGAGGGGCGCGTCCAGAACCTGCTGGAGATCGTGCACAGTGATGTGTGCGGACCGTTCAAAACGCCGTCAAAAGGCGGCGTGCGGTACTTTGTCACCTTCATCGATGATTGCAGCAGAAAACTCTACGTGTACTTCATGCAGCGGAAGGGCATGGTGCTGGACCGGCTGAAGGAGTACGTCGCTGCGGTGGAGAGGCAGACTGGCTGCAAGGTCAGAGCGCTACGCAGCGACAACGGCGGAAAGTACGTGGGCTGCAGTGGGTGGCTGAAGGAGCAGGGCATCAAGTGGGAGCACACAACTCCCTACTCGCCACAATCTAATGGCGTGGTGGAGTGAGCAAATCAGACGCTGCTGAACATGGTGCGCACGATGCTCGTGGACGCGGGATTGCCGCGGAACTTCTGGACGGAAGCGGTGCGTACAGCAAGCTACACCATCAACCTGACCCCGACAGCGGCGCTGAAGGGGAAGAGCGGCTGGAAGACGCCGCAGGAGGTATGTGTTGGCCTGAGGGTGAGTGTGCACCCTGGAGGGTCCCTAGCAGTGGCTGGTTCACACCACCAACTGTTTTTGGAGAGACTGAAACTGTGGAGGCAACTGGTTCCAAGGATGGAAAAATCTGGTCAGAGATTGAGGCAATAGTTTTGGCCTCAATTGGATAGGAATTAACACTTTATCAAGGCTCACAAGCAGTGGCACTTTATAGCCACTGATCTAAGCTTTCCAGAACACCAAAGCATGCCAGATTTGGAGCTTCCTAGCAGATTCTATGGCTTCTAGAGTGCTCCTTGGTAGGCTGTCCTTTTCCCACCTAGGAAGNCATCCCTTCCCTCCTCTAGAAGCTTCTGCCCCTTCCTAGATTCCTCAGCTTGCTTCTAGTAGGAGGGAAGGTGTCCAGAAGACCAAGACACCTCTAGATGCCTTGTAGGACAAGTCACCCCATCTAGAAGGTGAGCCACCTTCCTGGATCCTCACCTGACCTTCTAGAAACTTAAAGAGGAACTCTAGAGGTTGAGCTAGCTTCCTGGCATCTATTTTCCACCTCCCTTGAGGCAGGGCATAATTTCATCTTGTGGGACTTGAACCCGGGCCCTTGCCTCTATAGGTGAACACCATTAACCACTAAGCCACCTTGACTTGTCTTTTTGGTGTTCCTTTTTGGAGTCACTCCTGCCATGGTGAGGAGCATTACTCCAACAATCTCCCCCTTGCGCATCACCCATGGCAGTTGTCCATGCTGAATCTGCAACTCAGGAGCCTTTCTCCTCATGCGAGGCGACCTTACATTTTTCTTGTGCAGTGCCTCCTTGAGGCTCCTCTTGCGCGAACCCAGTCCAAATGCCCTTGTCGGCATCATACCTTTTTGTCCTTCTTTGCACACGGTTACTTGTGCGGGGCTCTTGAGGCGGTTGTTGTTGTTGCTATCCCCTTTCGGCGCCATCCTCTCCAAGTGCCTGCTCCCCCTCTCTTGGAGACCTTGGAGACATCGGTCGACTCCTCGCCTCCACGTCCATCTCCGGTGCTTCGGATTCCTCATCCGAACTGGCCGGAACAAATTGTGCCATTCGCCCATCCCTCGGGCGATCATCTCCGGCTGGTGCTGCTACGAGGACGTCACCCTCATTCACGTCCTCCGGCGTCTCCCCCTCAAGGAGTGGCATCCACTCCCCCCTCTTGGAGAGACCTGCCTCCTTGTCTGTCCAACAGCTTTTCTCGTCGAATGTGACGTCGCGACTCCGCACAATCTGCTGCCTCCTTGGGTCAAAGAGCCGATACGCCTTGCTTCTGCTCTCATATCCAAGGAAAATACACCGGCGGGTACGCGGGTCCAGCTTACTCCGTCCCTCACGTGCCTGCACCATTGCATGTGCAACACCACCAAACGTGCGGAGGTGACCCACTGCCGGCTTCCTCCCGCTCCAGACTTCTTGTGGCGTCTTCCACACATTGCTCTCCTTGTCCTTCAGTGGCTTGGTCGGTATGAGATTCATGATGTACGCTGCTATCCTTGCCGCCTCCACCCAATACCGTTGTGTAAGGCCAGCGTCGCTCAACATGGATCGCACCATGTTAAGGATTGTGCGATTCGCTCTCTCTGCGACGCCATTCTGTTGTGGGGAGTGTGGACTTGTTTTCTGCCACTCAATCCCCTTGCTCTTCATCCACCCAAGGCACCCCGCATATTCACTGCCGTTGTCACTCCGGAACGCCTTCACCTTCAACTCTGTTTGCCGCTCCACATCAGCCACAAACTCTTGCATGCACGCAAGGACCTCACTCTTCCGCTTCATTGGGTAGAGGTAGAGTTTCCGGCTGTGGTCATCGATGAAGGTGAGGAAGTAGCGAGCTCCGCCGATGGAGCTCTCAAGCGGTCCACACACATCTGTGTGTACCACAGCCAGTTTTGCCGATGCAAGCGTCCCCTTGGCGACAAACGGCTGCCGAGTTGATTTGCCAATGATGCATGGCTNCGATGAAGGTGAGGAAGTAGCGAGCTCCGCCGATGGAGCTCTCAAGCGGTCCACACACATCTGTGTGTACCACGGCCAGTTTTGCCGATGCACGCGTCCCCTTGGTGACAAACGGCTGCCGAGTTGATTTGCCAATGATGCATGGCTCACACACGGTCTCCTTGGTTCCATCAAGGCCGCTGATTTGGAGACCCCGCACCACTTCCCTGTTAGCCATCTCTTTCACTGTTGATGGAGAAATGTGGCAGAGTCGGCGGTGCCATAGGTCCAAATCTCCTCCATCCTTTGTTGCAAGGTTGGCGGCGTTGGACCCCACCCGGCTACAAAGGATCTTTGCGCGTAGCAGGTACAAGTCGTCCTCCCTCTTGGCACGCGCAATCACCTCACCGTTGCCCTCTTTGCGGATGACGGCCTCCTTCTTTGTGAAGAGCACCTCAAGTCCCTTGTCGGTAAGGCGGCTGACGGAGAGAAGGTTTGCCCTAAAGTTAGGCATATGCAGCACATCGTAGATTGTGCTCGTGACAGGTTTTCCATCCACAATTGACTCAATGCGGACGTTACCCTCACCAGCGGCCACCTCTGTTTTTCCATTGGCCACCGTCATGCGTCTCTCCGAGGCGCCGTAGGTGACAAATGTCGCCCTGTTGCATTGCGTGTGGCGGCCTGATCCGGAGTCGATGACGGCAACTCCCGGATCCTTCAAGTTGGTGGAGTTGTACACCATAAGGGTGTGCTCATCTTTCTTCCCGCCCCGCTGCGACCGATCTGTTTTCTTCTTAGGACAGTTGCGCGCGTAGTGGCCCTCCTTGCTGCAGTTGAAGCACTCCCCCTTCTTGTCACCCTTCTTAGTGCCCTGTTTGGTACCCTTCCACTTGTCGCCTCGGCCTCCACTTTGAGGATGAACCGTGTAAGCTGAACTTGATGCCGCTGCATTCTCTCGACCGCCACGTCGCATCCACTCATTGCGTACGTACTCAGCAACCTTGGGGTACTTCAGCTCGTCGGAAGGCCAGCCACCAAGGACTGTGATCATGGGACTCCAACTGTCCGGCAAGGCCAGAAGGAGGATCATAGCTTGCAACTGAGAGTCGACCTCCCAACCCGTGGCCACGCACTCCG
>SZWC01013135.1:29887-43708 GCA_023375785.1 Penium margaritaceum
ATGGCCACTGCCAAGGGGGTCACAAGGTAAAGGCCGTCGAGAATGACGCCCATGAGGTTAACACTAATGGCACCAGTCCTGGATGTAGAGGAACCATTGGAGGATGACAATGATGTCACTACAGTTGTACCAAGGGCCGCTTGTAGCCTGTTGTTTGCATCAGATGTTGTCATTTTGTAGTCATCATTATTGAGAGTAGGGGGCGTGGACCATTTATGTCCAAAGTTGTAGCACGCCAACTTGCAACCACTGCCAGTGGAAGCCTGCTGGCTTGTGGTGGCAGCCGTTCCCTTTCTTTCCCATACTCCCTTGAATTCCCCTTCTTGGCCTCACCACAACAGAAGCCTAATCCGAAATTACAGAATGGGAGATGCAAGGAATGGTTTTAATGTAGTGACAGCCACGGTGGGAATAGTGGTGCCACTAGAGCATTGCATCTATGTGCTCACTTCTGCTGCCTCCTAATTCAAAAACTGGCCAGGGGTCCCTTGAAATGAGATGTCCCAGACCCACAAAGTCCTCAAGAATACCATGGCTCGATATAAAGTTATGACAACGTGTTAAGCCACCCACATCCACGACTCCAACACGAAATTTTCCAGTGATGCCTAGGTGGCTCTTGTTTTAATATTACCTTGGTATCCAAAGAATACAGCCACGGTAATGTCCTATCTTCTGCATCAGGTTGTCCCTGGTTTCTCCACCATGAGAAAGAACAAAGGGCCTTTTTTCAGGGCCGTTGAGTATGGAGGATGTCCCCACATTACCACATTGGATGTGTAGACCGGAGTCTGTTTTGGCTAGAGGATGCCAATATCGTCTAGAGGATCCCTTTGTGTTTCATACATTTTACTGTCATGTTCACACAAACCTAGTTGTATGAGCCTCTGTTTTTTTTCTCTCTCAACTTGAAGGCCTGTGGGCCATGGCCATGTGTCTGATATGCCTGTGAAGATAATGTCTTGTCCTTGCAAGATCTAGTGGCAATAAGGTGGAGTATGATGGAAACCATAACTCAAGTTTCCATGCAAATCTTTTTTCTCCAACATAAAACTTTGAGAGGAAATTAAATATTTTTTCTTAGACACCCACGTAATTGTATTAGGGATCCTTCCTTAATTGTCTCATTGTGTGTTGCAAGTCTTTGTGCAGTTTTGGATGCAATTAGTAAATCCGTGTGAAGAATGAGGAAAATATAAGTGGCATCCTTCAATGATGGCCACAAGTGCATATGTAAAGGTGCTTACAATATTCTGGCATGCAAAGTGCCAGTGTGAGTAGTCTCTTGCGAGACTGCACTTGTGTCTTTTTAAATTCTCCTCCCACATACACCGCCTCATACACCCACCTCATACACTTTCCTGTTTTTTTTGGGAGGGGGTGAGGAGACGGATCCCTTGACTTTGCTCGGTCCATCCCCCCTCCCCCCCCCCCTCCCCCGAGAGTACAAGGCAAGTGTATGTGGTGTATGTGGTGGAAGCCGCAAAATGTACACGAGTGTACATCTTGCGACTTCCCCGAGTTTTGCAAATACAGTCCAAGGGCATGATTTGTCATCATTTAAGAACCTGGTTCACAAGCGGTTTGGATGGGGGGGGCTTGAGAATCCCCCATAAGATAGAAGAGAACCTGCTGAGCCCCACTACCGCAGGGCCTAGCAGGAGCCCGGACAAGCCAAAAAAACCCCACAATCTCGGGTGTAATCAGGGGATGGGTTTGTTTGAGGTTTGGCTATTCAATTACCTGGCTCGCAAGTGGTTTACTTGGAGGTCCGTGAATCCCCCATACGACAGAAGGGGATCTGCTGGGCCCCACTACCGCGTGGCCCAGCAGGAGTCCGGAAAAGCAAAGAAACATAACCCACAACCCAGGGTGTAGCTAGGGGATGGGTTTGTTTGAGGTGTGATTATCCAAGTACCTGGGTACTTGGATAGAAGGAAACCTGCTTGAAACCTGGTTGAATTGGGGGTCCGAGAATCCCCTATACGATAGAAGGAAACCTGTTGGGTCCCGTAGGAGCCCGGGCAAACAAAAAAATCAAAGCCACAACTCCGGATGTAAGGGATGGATTTTTGCGTAGTAAAGACTATTGCAGCCCAGAGAACCCCCTTAAAGATATACAAAGAAAACCGGATAGCAATAGGTAAGCTACGTCATCACAAATATGGCAAGGCATGCAGTTAAGGAACAAAATAGGTCACTTACTATTTCACCATGCGTTCCGATCATATTCGACAAATTATGCAAAAGATTGTTGGTGCCAGAAAATGAACGTGTCATTGTATGAAACTTCCAAGAATGTTCCTGATATGTTGACCTAGTATGTACAATAGAACATGAGTGTACATTTGGAGGGTGATTGGTCATAAATGGACTTTGGAACGATACGCGCAAACTGGTTGAAGAGGCCATCACCATTACTCTCACCCACTCTCTCTGTCCTGGCAGACACCATCTAGTGACACCAGTCAGACCCATCATCCAATCGTAGCAATTCAGCTCTGTTCATTCAAGGACATACTGAAAATAAAGATTGTACACGTTTCCAACACAAACAATGAAATGTTAGACATTGAAAGCTTTGGTTAAGATATTGCAGACACACTTCCGAACTGATCTTGTACGCATTTAGCCCGAGGATGCAGCCGTTATATCTCGTCGGCACACACCAGAACATAATCGTTGGATTGAAATGCAGTCTCATGCATCATCTCATATGTCACTACAACACAATCTGAATCGCATTCGGGACCGTGCATTCAACTTTGAACAACATTACCACGTAATCCTGATGTTCACATATTTCCATGAATTGTACTAACCGTGTTGATGAACTTGGCTTCCTTGAACCAACAAGGAACCACCCCAGGGATTGCGGACGACATAGAATTGCCAGTATCTAACGTATCCCCTCCTTGCTTTCAGTAGCATGAGCCTCCGATCTCAGCACAACACCCTTCCTAACGACATTCATCTCGTGAACGAGTTGTGTACGCATCTTTCCACCAAAGAGTTTGTATGTCAGTCGGCGATTAAGCTCCATTTCACAATACTTCATGGAATCCTAATTAGCGCTAATGTCGTGACTCTTCTCCATACCAGACCACTGCAAGGTCGCCGTCCACAGCATTATTTTAACCTCTAAAACTGCACCAGTCTCCTCGTTTTGCATGATCCTTGTAGAATTTCCACAGTTAAAGGATACACAGCTTAGAATGGATCCAAACAACATGCTTGAATTGGTTCCACAACCTTCGACAGGTGACACATATTTGTCCAGGAACCTCCAAAAATGACTTTCAGATCAGACAGGACGCTTTTTGCAGTAGTTCATTGCATCTGCCAGATGGTGCGGCTCAATATGATGACCCGCACAAAAGAACGGAAGTTCTCTCATCTTGTGCCGATCCGACTGCCCATAATCATTCTTGGCCAAAACCGCCATCATAATCCTGTCGATAGTGTCCTGCAAAATCACAGACAAATGAGTACACATGTTTCAAACAAACAACAGACATAAACATTGCGACCAAACTAGAAAGCAAACCGAACATACGACTACACGTATCCTCACACACGACGTACAGCCGGGAACACATCCTCAACTCAGGCATGGACACATGCCGTCATTGCATACAATGTAAGCAGGAACAATGGAGCAATGAAGTAAGACTCACAATAATCGCTTGCTGGAACCAACAAACCTGCTTTCAAAACAAAAAGAAGACTATCACGTCGCAAGTGTTGTTCCTTGCTAACGCAATAAAATGGCTAAACAAAACGATTCTACTGACTTGTACTAGATGCACATGTCGTTCGACAGTTGCATCGGGCCGCTCGCTCTAACGTGGTTGAATGTGACCACTGCAGTCAACGAAGCGGGTCGGGTTAGCGAAACTGAAACTCAACCTTTGTTCAACAACATATGGATAGCCAATGGACAGCAATCCAACCAAACATGGTACATTAATTATCCCAACAATGTCAAAAACATGTCGTCAAAGATATACGTCATATCTATCACATCAAATATTATGTACTCTAATATGAACCTACCTCAATTATTAACTGCTGTGGCATGCCACTTTCTGTTATTAATACCTGCATTCATTCACATCCGTCCGTCTGAACACATATCTGGAAGCATTAATTCATCGTTGAAACGTAGCAACATTACAAACTCTTCCTCTACCACAGATCCGAGTGCCTGCTCATTCATTAACTAGAGTTCCATATTTTCTACGCATTCCTTAATACATACCTAACATAGTGCTATAAGAAATATTGCACATCATTACTTTTTACATCCTTGACCTGCATAATCACTCATTCTGTCTTGGATTTTCAAGTCTACGTTCTTCATCTTCATTAACACAAAAATATTTTTATGCCAACATCCCAGGTACAATTAGTCATAGTTTTCTACACACAATGGATTAACCCTTATGAAACATAGCTCGGATGACTTAAATCTAACTTGAAGATGTGTCAACTCCACACTCAATGACAGTCCCTTAGTTTGAGCCTGAAGTGAAAGGGATGACAGTATAATCTTAGAGAATAATTGAAGGAAGAAGTTCCAATATTTCATAGTGGTTACATTCCATGAATCCAGATCCAATTATACATACATTATCAGTTGCACTGCTTTCAATTCAAAGGAACACTTTGCATGCCATGTTTCATGTCTTTGTATGTGTTCATGTTGCATAGTACATTGTCAATACCACATAAACATTCTCCCATGTATGTGACCAAGAAAACGAGTGAATCCCATCCATGTACTCGTGTACACCGTACAAACAAATCTTCCAACCAGACATCCCATGCTCGTTCCATTAGAAAATGTTGCTCTATTGGTGGGTCCACCCGTAAGCCCGTACATGTTCAACCGGACGCCATACTTCGTCTCCATTGCCTTATGGTGAGAAATCACAGCGCTTGTACACCATCAAAACAAAAATTGAAGTTTAGAGAAGGAAATTGTCTTAGAGGTTCTTTGCCAGCCTCTATTAATGTTAGTCAATTTATTCTTCCAAGCTGTGGCATACATTTTTACACGTTGCACTCCAAACAAACAACGATGTTAAGAACACAGCATAACCAGTCCACAATCCACATCAAACCTTTGGTGAAGATCGGTGAACATATTTAAGCATACCCATGTAAACCTTTGATACACGAATATGAAATTATTTACTTCTACAAACCCTTATGTGTTGTACACTTTACAATAACACAAGAGGTAGCTACTTCATTCGTAAAACAGCTATTGTCACAGACAACACATATTGAACCAAAATAACTCATCAACACTAACCTAAATGGGCAGCGTTAATCCTCATTAAGACTCGAAGCTGACGGAGGAGGTGTCCACGCTTCCCAACCTTCATGCCCGTCCCGTGGAGGTTGTGATGGACGTGCACGGCCCAGTCACCATGCCATCGTAAGTAGGGACGCATGACCAAACTCTGCCAGGAAACTCGCGTCGTAATCCTCCTTAATCTGCAACCAATCTAGCCTCATCTCCACTTGCCTTTGCCTCACTACAGCACGATCCCACCTTGGTCCTTCAGCAGGCGTGACAGACTCAGCCATCCCGGGCTAGATGCACCTCCCCACCCTGCGGGTCCCCTCTACTCCTGCCTCTGCTCCCCACCTCCCACCGTGCTCCCAACATCCGTTGTCATTCGCGTCTGATCAGGCCCCTCGTTGATACCCCCAGATCCTTCCTCAGTGCTCGACTCCGTGCTTCACTTAGGCGGGCTAGCCAAAGTGAAATGGTGATATCACAACTGGTTCCAAGAACCATGTCTTGTAATAACCACGTCAAGCCGCTTACCCCAATCCTCAAACCTCACTCCATGTAACGTGGACATGACATCCAACTCGCCAAGCGTACATATTCTTCTTACCCATATACCTGTTTCCTCTGATTCACCTCTTGAACATCTCCATCTACCACAACATTACCACTGCCGTGCATGCTACTATGAGCAAGTAACCTCAACGCAGTGGAATAATCTGCCGTTGATCAACTCCAACAAAATTCTATCCACCACATGCATAACACAGGCTGAGCTGGTATGGAGTCGAACCGACCAATATATGTATCACCATCATTGGTCAGTATTCGACATGATGCAGGGAACAACAAGCAACACACACCCCCTCCCGACCTCCCCCCGGAGTATCCGCTGAAGTAGCACTATCAACACCAACCATCACCGTGACACCTTGCATATAGAGCCTATTCCAAGGATCCCAGACGAATGAAGGTGCATGCTGCCTATTGAAAACAAAGCCATCCAGTGTTATCACCTCGATCCACGACGTTGGATACACCACATGCGTTACACTAGCTTGGAATACTAACGTTGCTCCACCACCGACGGCATGCATTACGTCATCATGGTCCGACTCGCTAGTTTGGAGCAAAAGCACTACTTATGTCTGACGCCTACTCGTGTGTCCGTGGACAAAGTCATCTAAACACAGTCATGCACCCCACGGAACGCGGTGGACAGTCAGCTTCCCATAGTAGAGCGTCATCTGACCGACATACTCGGAGAACTTCTAATACCATTTCAGCCAAACTGTTTGTGCTCAACCTCTGATCATTTTTTTTCCAATTTTATTTTAAATTCCCACGATCTTCAGCAAACGTAACCATGGAGTTCCTTATACAAAACCAGGAAACCCAGCACCATAATCATCCCCCATGGACACACCAACAACCACACAAATACAATCGTATGGTTTATGGTACAACATTTGTATACGAATGAGCCCTCTTTCTCAACTTCCTCTTCAACTGGTAGAGAGATGGTGTGGTCTCCGCCTGTATTCACTTGCACCAACAGTGCCCCCTGTATCAAAAGGAGGATTTGGGATTCAAAGGCATGTTGTCCTCATTGAAGCACAGGTAACTAAAGGGATCTTTTTATTCCATCGGTCCAGGAAAGCCCAGAGGAAGCATACTCTCTAAATTCACAACAACTCCCCAAACAAGGCCACTTCTTTCTTTCTCAACCATCCATGTTGAAGTAACGTCTCCCTCCTGTCCATCCTAAATGAAAGGCTCCGTTCAAACAGGTCATACTATCTGAACCAAAGACTCATCCTCCGCAAGCATTTTTTGAATAATTATCTAAAGAATATGAAGCGTTCAACTTCATTCTCAATGATAGTGGTAAACCAAATGGCCTCTATCGTCAGAAGGATGGATCATGTCTTGATGTGTCACCATTGATGGCATCCTTATACGACCACTCTTGCTGTGGTTCATGTTGCAAAAAGAATCAACATCCACCTTCTTGGAGATAATTTCTCGTCGTACCCGCTTTCGCCGGATGACTCAAGTGCTTGCCCGTTTTGTACAGAAGAGGAAACAATTAAACATTTCTTCCACCTCTATTGTCGTACACGTCCTATCCTTTAGCGTGTGAAGACCTTTTCACCTGCATCTTCCCTGAAATCCCTCCCAATCCCTCCCACTTGCTATCGGTTTCCAATGCTACCTGGGTCATTATCGCACCACTCTTTTTATCTCCAATATCTAAGCAAACATCAAAGTAGTATCGCGCTTAAGTAGTATCGCACTTAAAACTATTAAAGATGAATTTGTTAGCGCCCTCAACACAAACTATCTAGTCAGCAACCGGTATTGTCGAAGTTCATTGATTTACCCATTCACAATATGGGCATCCAAATGTTTACCATCCTCCGTGATGTCATGACCCTGGGGGCGGCTTCTATTTTCTGGTTGGATAAACTGACAAGACAATCCTGGTTTCCTCGATGTTCATCTGGGAGGTGATATGTCCCCAAATGTTACTCGCGTTCGAGCCTATCTGATTCCTCATCGATCGCAGACTCAAACCTGGCAAAAATGTTTGAAGTTACAGGCCGACCTGAACGGCTGGACGGCAGGCTTTGACGCCCAGGCGATTCTGGCCGTCCTTGTTTTCTAAAATATCATACTCGTCGTTTGTCCTTCACCGACGGCGCTCGGACTTGAACTTTGGGGATGGTTCGATTGCAGGATCTGTTTTTTCCTGCGTTTTTTAGGGTTACATGCCAGTGCTGACCTCTTTTTCATTTTGATTCTTAGTTTTATGTTTCCGAAACACATGGGCCCTCGAAAGCTCACCGTGAAGGCGGCGTACGAGGAGAAAGTTTCACGTGAGGTCGGAGTCTGGTGCTAACGCGATTTACCGGCGGATTATTCGTGCGGTCATTGCTGACCGTCACATTTACGACCGGGAACAAGTCAGAGTAGGCGCTCGCCATGCCCTCATGTCTACATCATCGAAGTTTATAGCGGCGACTGGGCAGGTCATCGCCTCGGACAATTTTGCCATTTCTGGTTTGTTCATTGCTCAGGTAGCCCCCCCCCCCCATGTCGGTCACGACAAGTTGTAAGAGAAAAGGATGAATTGATCAGATAATCATGTTCTCCTCCGTGTCCTTGTGAGAGGTGATGTGTTGCCGAGGGCTACTAGCGTTGGAGCCTATCTGAATCCTCATCGACCGGAGACTCAAACCTGGCAAAGATGTTCAAAGGTACAGGCCGACCTGAACGGCTGGACGGCCGCTTTGACGCCCGAGCGATTCTGGCCGTCCTTGTATTCTAAAATATCAAATTGTTTGCTTATCCTTTCATCGACGGCGCTCAGACTTGAAATTTAAATGTGGTTCGATTGAAGGATCTGTTTCTACTTGTGTTTTCTAAGGTCAAATGTCGGTGTTAACCTATGTTGTAGTTTAATTCTAAGTTTAATGTTCCCGAAACACATGGTCCCTTGAAAGCTCGCCGTTGGGGCGGCGTACGAGGTGAAAGTTTCCTGTCAGGACAGAGTCTAGCGACGACGCGATTTACCGGCGGATTGATCCTGCGGTCATCGCTGACCGTCACATCTTTTATGGGTAAAAAGGCAGTGTGGGCGCTCGCCATGCCCTCATGTCTAATCGTCACGGAATATAGTGGCGACTGGTCAGGTCATCGCCTCGGACAAGTTTGCCCAAAAAAAAGGATAAATCGGCACAATAATCATGTTTCTGGCTCTGTCCTCATGCGTGGTGATGGGCCGCTGGAAGGTCACTAAATTTTGAGCCTATCTGTTTCATCACCCATCGGAAGCTCAAACCTGATTGCGGTGTTTGAGGTTATAAGCCGACCTGAACGGCTGGACGGTCATTGTGACGCCCGGGCAATTCTCGCCGTCCACGTTTTGCAAATTTCGCAACTGTTTGTTTATGGGGCAAACTTGTCCGCGGCAACGACCTGACTAGTTGCCATGACTGGCTACGACGACGACGGCATGTATGTATGACAAGAGCCAGATCCAGAAGCTAGTTTTCCAGATACGTGACGGTCAGCAATGACCGATAGATTGATCTGGCCGGCTAATATGACCTAAGCCATACTCCGATGTAACATCGGAGCCTCTAGCTGTAGGCAGCGAACGACGACGCGATTGCAACGGGCGCGCTGTTTCTGAAACTGTTCAAATATGCTTTATTCTCTAGTCGAGCTGTCATCAGCTCACTAGCATCGACCATGGTATAATGAACAGGACCTTCGATCGAACTGGAGGGGAGATAAGACGGTCAGAGCCATCCGCTAAAAGTTTCGGGACTCTAAAAGGGTGAGACGACCAATCGAGTCTGGGCGTGAAAACGACCGCCCAACCGTTCAGGTCGGCGTACAGTGCCGACCACCGCTACCAGGGCGGAGCTTCCGGTAGGCTAGGAAACCAGGTAGCCTTAAATACCCTTCCTCCAGACGGACCCGACGCATGTGCTACAGACAAGGCCTAAACCAGGATTATCTGGTCAATCTATCCCTGTTTATGGTTTCTTGCTCGAGCTCGAACTGAGACTTCGGCCGTAAAGGCTCTGTTTAATTAAGCGTTTTCGATGGTAATCTGCCGGGTTTCACATGCTATAAACGTAATGCATTATGTTCTGGTTGCAGGGAAACGTTGCCTCTCGAAATCTCGCCGTTGGGGCGGCCTACGAGGTAAGACTTTTACGTCAGGTCGGAGCTTGGCGCTGACTCAATTTTCCGGCGGATTAATCCTGCGGTCATCGCTGATCGTCACATCTTTCATGGGTAAGAAATTGGAGTAGGCGCTCGCCATGACCTGATGTCTTTGTCGTCGCGGAATATAGTGGAGACTGGTCAGGTTATCGCCTCGGACAAGTTTGCCCCAAAAGAAACAAGAGCACTATGTTGCACGCAAAGCGTGCACAGGGTTACGTAGTAACGACGTAAAGTTATCATTCATTCGGCCCTCATAATGGGAATGAAGAGAAAAATCTCAAAAATTAAAAAAATTGAGACGATACAAGAACCACATTGATTCCTCGCAAAATGGAAAAGAATACAAAGATCTTCTACGTACTTCAAAGAAGTCTACTATGTACGTCCCGTGTTAGATTTTTTCAATCTTAGAGGTCTAAAAACATGAGTAATTTTCCCAGGGAAAATGCGCATTCATTAATATGTTATCGTGCAATGTTGTGTAATGATGAATGCTTTCTAGGGAAGAAGGAAAACGTGGGATTTGTAGATTAAAAATTCATAAAATACAGTCTAGATTCAGTAAATATATATTAAAAATGACTTTTCTGTAATTATTTTGCGTTAATCTACCGCAAATTGTTTTTCTCCTAACGTTTCATTTCTGGGATCAGTTGCTTGGCTAGTCTAGCCAAACAACTGACTTGACTGGACGGAAAGGTTGGCCAAGCTTCCCTTCCAGTTCGTTGCACAAAGCGTACTGTTCGTTATCTAGCTGACTCGCTTTGCTTGTCCGATTCCTTTCTGTCCGGTTCCTTCTTACGAGAAAAACCCGTGTCTGAACGTGGACAAACAGCCTTTCCTGTCCGATGCCTCGCAAGGCTCAAATTCTGAGGAGCGAAGCAGAGAGCGGAAACAATATTAAATTCTGAAAAAACCCTCCGCCCGCATCTCTGGCCAATCACGATTTTATTCTGGAGGAGAAACCGATTGTAAAAGGGTTACTATGTAACCCAAAAAGGGAGGGCGATGGATCATGTTCTTGCCGTAACAAGAATCCATTTTGCTATCTGCGTCGCGCGGCGATGTCCGGGGCCGGCCTCGCCTATCTGCATGGCTCCGGCGTTGTCAAGTGGCCGATCCGGTGCGCCCTGGCTTCAGATGCCACCATTGGGCAGCAGAATGACATCGCAGCTGTACAGGATGGATTCGCTGCGCAGAAGTCAACGATAACCATCCCCGATCCACGGTGTGGGTCCTCTTCCGGAATTGTGTTGAACTAGGATGCTCTCTCGTCGGAGTGCAGTTTTCATTTTTTTTTGGCTCTGGGTTATTAGCAGCTCGAAAGGATCTTGCGAGGATTGGCACAGGAACCTTTTATAACTGCATTGGCAATTGGAGCGAAAACCGGAAGACCGTCCTCTGGTTGTCTATCCATGAAACGTTTCGCGAGTACACATCGACTCACCTTGGGCGCGTCTTTACGAAGCGCATTTGAGTTGACCGCTGCCTGGTCGGAAGAAGTTAAGCTGGGGGATTCCTAAAATGGGTCCTTATCAACGTTTCGCGTTTTCGCTGTGATGGTCATCACCCTGCTACGATCCAGATGTTATCTGCTGTCGTCCAGGTTACATCTGAAATATGGCCTGCCGTGATCGCAATGCCAAATCAGCTCGCGCAGGTGAGCGCTTCGATACACAAGGTGGCGCACCCCTTTTGGAACCCCACCCCCCCCCCGGTTTTGCCTTAGCACCTCTGACCGCCACCATATGCGACTTCGCTGTGCAAGGCAGTAGTGGTCCGAGGACCCAGCGTCTTCGTATAGAACGGAGCGCTATTATATTCTTCAAATACAGCGTTGTGTACTGGTAGTTCTCAGATTACTCTTGGAAGTCTCCCCCCAACAACCTTCACAGTTTGGCAGGAATAGCTCCGCTCCCCGTTGACAGTCATGGCTCGCCTTCTTGCCTACCTGGCCCTCGTGGCCGTCTACGTGGGCGTGGCTGTGAACGCGTGCGCCGTGCCTCCTTACGGCTGCCCCAAGACGTTCTGCGACAGCCTGCGCAACCATCCGCCCGTGTTCCCGTATCAGGGCTTCAACAAGGACAAGGCGTCCACGTGGGACACGCGCCTCGGCTACTGGTTTGGCATCTACAACAAGCGGTACACGAGTGCGCAGAANTGCCGCAAGACGGCGGGGTGCTGGATGTACCAGTACTTCGACTGGGACAGCGCCTTCCGCCGCCCCAACCCCGCAGGCTTCAAGAAGGGCACCTACTGCTACCTCCTGCAGGGCGGCCCGGAGAGGACAGACGACCCGTCGGGCCGCGGCACGCCGCCCAGCGGCACGCACACGTCGCAAGTGGAGCGGGGCGATGCGTTCAGCCCGACGTTCATGCCCAGCTGGGTGGGCGGCATGTGCAACGGCAACGCCAGCGTGAACGACGACCCGCACTTCGTGGGCGCGCAGGGCACGCGCTTCGACTTCAACGGCGAGCTGGACAAGAGCTTCTGCCTGTCCACCGACTCGCGGCTCCACATCAACGTGCGGCTGTCCGGCTACAAGGACGAGTCGCCTGCTGCGGCGGAGCACAACGGCATCCGGTCGTGGATCAAGGAGGTGGCGGTGCTCTGGAAGGAGGAGGGCTCGGGCAAGCAGCACTCCTTGCACCTCGAGGCGCGCACGGGCAAGCGCGTGGAGCGCGGCGAGGACGGCTTCCTGGCATCCGTGTCCGTTGACGGTGCGGACGTTCCTGTGCCCTCCGTGGAGGGCAACCCGGACACCGTGTCGTCGCACGGCATGACGTTCAAGTTCCTTGGCACGTTCAAGAAGGGGCCGTACGATGTGGACCGCTTCTCTCTGAAGATCGACGGCCTGGTGGATATGACGCTGAGCATGCGCGTGGCGCACGCCAAGCTGCAGCGCCCCGACGACGCCGAGGCGCACTTTAACATCGGCATCAACGACATCACCACCACCGACGCCATCCATGGCGTGCTGGGGCAGACGTACCGCGACACGGCCGAGCAGGCCGCCAAGGCGCTCAAGTACTCCCAGATTTCGGAGCTTCTCCATGGCCCCATTGTGGCGGACGGCAAGTCCGGCAAGGGCTTCTGGGAGGGCTCCACCAAGGACTACGAGACCACTGGCATCATGTCCGCCAACTGCAAGTTCGCTGCTTTCTAAGTTGCAAGTCACGCCTAGGTTGCTTTGGTGGCTCTCGCCATGAGTATTGGTGGCCGCAGCTGGCTATGAGGTAGCCCTCGCCATGGTACAATTGGCCTTTGTACATTAATGTATTGTTGGTGCAACAATGTTTGACCGCCCCATCACCTTCAAGTCTCTCCTTCCTGTCCTTCCTGTGGCTTTTCACCTTTACCCTCTTGTCCTGACCCCAATCTATGCCCTCTGCCCAACTTTTCCTTGTGCCCTGTAAGACCAGTTGCAGGCTTCTTTCCACGTTCCCTTTTTCCTGTCCGCCCTCCGCTTCTCTACCCTTTCCTACCCTTGTCCCTACTGGACGTACTCTTGCCCTTTCTCTCCTTGTGTACTCCCTCTTCACGCTTCCTGCCATAGGGCTCATGCAAGCATGCACAGCAAAAGCATGCATGCATGCACAAAAACAAGATGATTGCGCTAATGCTCGTATGCCCACGTGCACATTAGCAGGGTTGCAAGCCTGCCAACATGCATGCATGCATGCATGCCTACCCGCCCGCACTCCTGCATGCCAGCACGGCCACATGCCCTGTACACCCACTCGGGCTGCACCCTTGCACACATTCCCCCCCCC
>SZWC01013136.1:33276-56147 GCA_023375785.1 Penium margaritaceum
AACCAGTTCGCACCACTCCGCAACCAGTTCGCACCACTCCGCAACCAGTTCGCACCACTCCGCAACCAGTTCCCACCACTCCGCAACCAGTTCGCACCACTCAACACCTGTTGGCACCACTCCGCAGCCAGTTTACACCACTACGCAATCAGTTTGTACCACTGCGCAACCAGTTCACACCACTCCGCCACCAGTTCGCACCACTCCGCAACCTGTTTGCACCACTCCGCAACCACTTCGTACCACTCCGTAACCATGTAACACCACTCCGCAACCAGTTCGCGCCACTCCGCAACCAGTTCGCACCACTCTGCAACCAGTTCGCACCACTCCAAAGCCAGTTCGCACCATTCCGCAACCAGTTCGCACCACTCCACACCAGTTCGCACCAATCGGCAACCACTTCGCACCACTCCGCGACTAGTTGGCACCACTCCGCAACCGGTTCGCACAACTCAGCAACCGGTTCGCACCACTCCACAACCAGTTCACACCACTCCGCAACCAGTTTGCACCACTCCATAGCCAGTTCACACCACTCCGCAACCAGTTTGTACCACTCTGAAACCAGTTGGCACCACTCCGGAACCAGTTCGCAACACTCCGTAACCAGTTCGCACCACTCCGCAACCAGTTTGCACCACTCCGCAACCAGTTTGCACCACTCTGAAACCAGTTTGCACGCCTCCTCCACCAGTTTGCACCACTCCGCAACCAGTTCGCCACTCCGCAACCAGTTTGCACCACTCCGCAACCAGTTTGTACCACTCTGAAACCAGTTTGCACCACTCCTCCACCAGTTTGCACCACTCCGCAACCAGTTCGCCACTCCGCAACCAGTTTGCACCAACCCGCAACCAGTTTGCACCATTCCGCAGCCAGTTCACACCACTCCGCAACCAGTTTGCACCACTCCTCAACCAGTTTGCAAAACACCGCAACTTGTTCGCACCATACCGCAACCAGTTCGCACAACTCCGCAATCAGTTCGCACCACTGCGCAACCAGTTCGCACCACTCCACAACCAGTTGCACCAGTCCGCAACCAGTTCACAATACTCCGCAATGAGTTCGCAGCACTCCGCAACCAGTTTGCACCACTCCGCAACCAGTTCGCACCACTCCGTAACCAGTTCGCACCACTCCGCAACCAGTTCACACCACTTTGCAACGAGTTGGCAGCATTCCGGAACCAATTCGCACCACTCCGCATCCAGTTCCCACCACTCCGCAACCAGTTCACACCACTCCGGAACAAGTTCGCACCACACAGTTCGCACCACTCCGCAACCAGTTCGCATCACTCCGCAACCAGTCGCACCTCTCCGCAACCAGTTCACACCACTCCGGAACAAGTTCGCACCACACAGTTCGCACCACTCCGCAACCAGTTCGCATCACTCCGCAACCAGTCGCACCTCTCCGCAACCAGTTCACACCACTTTGCAACCAGTCTGCACCACTCGGCAACCAGTTCGCACCACTCAGCAACCCGTTTGCACCACTCCGCAACCAGTTTGAACCACTCCGCAGCCAGTTTGCGCCACTCCGCAGCCAGTTCCCGCCACTCCGCCATAATTTGCACCAATCCGCAACCAGTTTCCACAACTCCGCATCCCGTTCGCACCACTCCGCAGCCAGTTTGCACCACTCCGCAACCATTTCGCACCACTCCGCAACCAGTTCGCACCACTCCGCAACCAGTTGGCACCACTCCGCAACCAGTTCGCACCACTCCGCAACCAGTTCGCACCACTCCGTAACCAGTTCGCACCACTCCGCAACCAGTTCACACCACTCTGCAACAGTTCGCACCACTCCGCAACCAGTTTGCACCACTCCGCAGCCAGTTTGCACCACTCCGCAACCAGTTCGCATCACTCCACAATCAGTTCGCACCACTCTGCAACCAGTATGCACCACTCCGCAACTAGTTCGCACCACTCCAAACCAGTTCACACCACTCCGCAACCAGTTCGCACCACTCTGCAACCCGTTCGTACCACTCCGCAACCAGTTAACACCACTCTGCAACCAGTTCGCACCACTCCGCAACCAGTTCGCACCACTCTGCAACCCGTTCGTACCACTCCGCAACCAGTTAACACCACTCTGCAACCAGTTCGCACCACTCCGCAACCAGTTCGCACCACTCTGCAACCCGTTCGTACCACTCCGCAACCAGTTAACACCACTCTGCAACCAGTTCGCACCACTCCGCAACCAGTTCGCACCACTCTGCAACCCGTTCGTACCACTCCGCAACCAGTTAACACCACTCTGCAACCAGTTCGCACCACTCCGCAACCAGTTCGCACCACTCTGCAACCCGTTCGTACCACTCCGCAACCAGTTAACACCACTCTGCAACCAGTTCGCACCACTCCGCAACCAGTTCGCACCACTCTGCAACCCGTTCGTACCACTCCGCAACCAGTTAACACCACTCTGCAA
The DNA here is from genome assembly GCA_023375785.1 of Penium margaritaceum. Taxonomy (NCBI): domain Eukaryota; kingdom Viridiplantae; phylum Streptophyta; class Zygnematophyceae; order Desmidiales; family Peniaceae; genus Penium; species Penium margaritaceum. The sequence continues at coordinate 35,731 of SZWC01013136.1, forward strand.
CCAGTTCGCACCACTCCGCAACCAGTTCGCACCACTCTGCAACCCGTTCGTACCACTCCGCAACCAGTTAACACCACTCTGCAACCAGTTTGCACCACTCCGCAACCAGTTCGCATCACTCCACAATCAGTTCGCACCACTCTGCAACCAGTATGCACCACTCCGCAACTAGTTCGCACCACTCCAAACCAGTTCACACCACTCCGCAACCAGTTCGCACCACTGCGCAACCAGTTCGCACCACTCTGCAACCGGTTCGCACAACTCTGCAACCGGTTCGCACCACTCTGCAACTGGTTTGCACCAGTCCACAACCAGTTCGCACCACTCCGCAACCAGTTTGTACAACTCCGCAACCAGTTGGCACCACTCCGCAGCCAGTTTGAAACAATCCGTAACCAGTTCGCACCACTATGCAACCAGTTCGCACCACTCCGCAACCAGTTTGCACCACTCCGCAGCCAGTTTGCACCACTCCGCAACCAGTTCACACCACTCCGCAACCAGTTCGCACCACTCCGTAACCAGTTCACACCACTCCGCAACCAGTTCGCACCACTCCGCAACCAGTTTGCACCACTCCAAAACAATTTCGCACCACTCCGCAACCAGTTCGCACCACTCTGCAACAAATTCGCACCACTCCGCAACCAGTTGGCACCAACCCGCAACCAGTTCGCACCACTTGGCAACCAGTTCGCACCACTTTGCAACCAGTTCGCACCACCCCGCAACCAGTTCGCACCATTCTGCAACAGGTTTGCACCACTCTGCAACCTGTTCGCACCACTCCACAACCAGTTCGCACCACTCCCCAACCAGTTTGTACTATTCCGCAACCAGTTGGCATCACTCCGCAACCAGTTCGCAACACTTCGTAACCAGTTCGCACCACTTCGCAACGAGTTTGCACCACTCTGCAACCAGTTCGCACCACTCGGAAACCAGTTCGCACCTCTCCAGAACCAGTTCGCACCAACCTGCAACCAGTTTGCACCACTCCTCAACCAGTTCGCACCACTCCGTAACCAGTTCGCACCACTCTGCAACCAGTTCGCACCACTCCGCAACCAGTTGGCACCACTCCGCAACCAGTTTGCACCACTTTGCAACCAGTCTGGAGCACTCCACAACCACTTACCAGCACTCCGCAACCAGGTCTGACCAATCCGCAACCAGTTTGCATCACTCCACAGCCAGTTTGTGCCACTTTGCTGCCAGTTGGCGCCACTCTGCGACCACTTTGAAAAATTCCGCAATCGGTTTGCACCACTCCTCAACCAGTTCGCACCACTCCGCAGCCAGTTCGCACCCCTGTTTAACCAGTTTGCACCACTCCGCAACCAGTTCGCACCACTCCGCAGCCAGTTCGCACCCCTGTTTAACCAGTTTGCACCACTCCGCAACCAGTTCGACCATTCCGCAGCCAGTTCGCACAACTCCGCAATCAGTTCGCACCACTCTGCAACCAGTTCGCACCGCTCCGCAACCAGTTCGCACCACTCGGCAACCAGTTTGCACCACTCCGCAACCAGTTCCGACCACTCCGCAACCAGTTTGCACCACTTTGCAACTGGTCTGCGCAACTCCGCAACCAGTTCGCACCACTCCGCAACCAGTTCAAACCACTCCGCAACCAGTTTGCACCACTCTGAAGCCAGTTTGCGCCACTCCGCAGCCAGTTCGTGCCACTCTGCGACCAGTTCGGACCACTCTGCAACCAGTTTGCACCAGTCCGCAACCAGTTGGCACCACTCCGCAGCCAGTTCGCACCACTCCGCAGCCAGTCCGCATCACTCCGCAACTAGTTCGCACCACTCCGCAACCAGTTCGCACCACTCCGCAACCAGTTCGTACCACTCCGCAAACAGTTAACACCACTTCGCAACCAGTGCGGTCCACTCCGCAACCAGTTCGCACCACTCCGCCACCAGTTCGCACCACTCTGCAACCAGTTAGCACCACTCCGAAACCAGTTCGCACCACTCCGCAACCAGCTCGCACCACTCCGCAACCAGTTCGCACCACTCGGCAAGCAGTTCGCACCACTCCGCAACCAGTTCGCGCCACTCCGCAACCAGTTCGCATCACTCCGCAACCAGTTTGCGCCACCCCGCAACCAGTTCGCACCACTCCGCAACCAGCTCGCACCACTCCGCAACCAGTTCGCACCACTCGGCAAGCAGTTCGCACCACTCCGCAACCAGTTCGCGCCACTCCGCAACCAGTTCGCATCACTCCGCAACCAGTTTGCGCCACCCCGCAACCAGTTCGCACCACTCCGCAACCAGCTCGCACCACTCCGCAACCAGTTCGCACCACTCGGCAAGCAGTTCGCACCACTCCGCAACCAGTTCGCGCCACTCCGCAACCAGTTCGCATCACTCCGCAACCAGTTTGCGCCACCCCGCAACCAGTTCGCACCACTCCGCAACCAGCTCGCACCACTCCGCAACCAGTTCGCACCACTCGGCAAGCAGTTCGCACCACTCCGCAACCAGTTCGCGCCACTCCGCAACCAGTTCGCATCACTCCGCAACCAGTTTGCGCCACCCCGCAACCAGTTCGCACCACTCCGCAACCAGCTCGCACCACTCCGCAACCAGTTCGCACCACTCGGCAAGCAGTTCGCACCACTCCGCAACCAGTTCGCGCCACTCCGCAACCAGTTCGCATCACTCCGCAACCAGTTTGCGCCACCCCGCAACCAGTTCGCACCACTCCGCAACCAGCTCGCACCACTCCGCAACCAGTTCGCACCACTCGGCAAGCAGTTCGCACCACTCCGCAACCAGTTCGCGCCACTCCGCAACCAGTTCGCATCACTCCGCAACCAGTTTGCGCCAACCCGCAACCAGTTCGCACCACTCCGCAACCAGTTCGCACCACTCCGCAACCAGTTCCCCCCACTGCGCAACCAGTTTGCACCACTCCGCAACCAGTTCTCACCACTCAGCAACCAGTTCGCACCACCCCGCAACCAAATCGCAGTACTTGGCAACAGGTTCGCACCACTCTGCAACCGGTTTGTACCACTCCACAACCAGTTCGCAGCAGTCCGCAACGAGTTTGTACCACTCCGCAACCAGTTGGCACCACTCCACAACCAGTTCAAAACACTTCATAACCAGTTCGCACCACTCCGCAACCAGTTCGCAGCACTCCGCAACCAGTTCGCACCACTGCGAAACCAGTTCGCACCACTCCGTAACCAGTTTGAACCAAATGCAACAAGTTTGCACCACTCTACAACCAGTTCGCACCATTCCGCAACCAGTTTGCACCACTCCGGAACCAGTTCGCACCACTCCGGAACCACTTCGCTCCGCTCCGCAACCAGTTCGCACCACTTTGCATCCAGTCTGCACCACTCTGCAACCAGTTCGCACCACTCCGCAACCAGTTCTGATCACTTCGCAACCCGTTCGCATCACTCCGCAGCCAGTTCTTGCCACTCCAGAGCCAAATCGCACCGCTCCGCAACCAATTCGCACCACTCTGCAACCAGTTCGCACCACTCCGCAACCAGTTCCCACCACTTTGCAACCAGTTTGCACCATTTGCAACCAGGTCTTACCACTCTTCAACCAGTTTGCATCACTCCGCAGCCAGATTGTGCCACTTTGCAGCCAGTTCGCGCCACTCCGCGACCAGTTTGCACCATTCCGCAACCAGTTTGCACCACTCCACAACCACTTCGCACCACTCCCCAGCCAGTTCCCACCCCTGCGGAACCAGTTCGCACCACTCCACAACCAGTTCGCACCACTCCGCAACCAGTTCGCACCACTCCCCAACCAGTTCGCACCACTCCGCAGCCAGTCCGCACCACTCCGCAACTAGTTCACACCGCTCCGCAACCAGTTAGTACCACTCCGCATCCAGTTAACACCACTCCGCAACCAGTGCGCACCACTCCGCAGCCGGTCCGCATCACTCCGCAACTAGTTCACACCACTCCGCAACCAGTTCGCAGCACTCCGCAACCAGTTCGCACCAGTCTGCAACCAGTTCGCACTACTTTGCAACCAGTCTGCAGCACTCCGCAACCCGTTTGCACCACTCCGCAACCACTTCGCACCACTCCGCAACCAGTTCGCTCCACTCCGCAACCAGTTCGCACCTTTCTGCACCCAGTTCGCACCACTTTGCAACCGGTCTGCACCACTCCGCAACCAGTTCGCTCCACTCCGCAACCAGTTCGCACCTTTCTGCACCCAGTTCGCACCACTTTGCAACCGGTCTGCACCACTCCGCAACCAGTTCGCTCCACTCCGCAACCAGTTCGCACCTTTCTGCACCCAGTTCGCACCACTTTGCAACCGGTCTGCACCACTCCGCAACCAGTTCGCTCCACTCCGCAACCAGTTCGCACCTTTCTGCACCCAGTTCGCACCACTTTGCAACCGGTCTGCACCACTCCGCAACCAGTTCGCTCCACTCCGCAACCAGTTCGCACCTTTCTGCACCCAGTTCGCACCACTTTGCAACCGGTCTGCACCACTCCGCAACCAGTTCGCTCCACTCCGCAACCAGTTCGCACCTTTCTGCACCCAGTTCGCACCACTTTGCAACCGGTCTGCACCACTCCGCAACCAGTTCGCTCCACTCCGCAACCAGTTCGCACCTTTCTGCACCCAGTTCGCACCACTTTGCAACCGGTCTGCACCACTCCGCAACCAGTTCGCTCCACTCCGCAACCAGTTCGCACCTTTCTGCACCCAGTTCGCACCACTTTGCAACCGGTCTGCACCACTCCGCAACCAGTTCGCTCCACTCCGCAACCAGTTCGCACCTTTCTGCACCCAGTTCGCACCACTTTGCAACCGGTCTGCACCACTCCGCAACCAGTTCGCTCCACTCCGCAACCAGTTCGCACCTTTCTGCACCCAGTTCGCACCACTTTGCAACCGGTCTGCACCACTCCGCAACCAGTTCGCTCCACTCCGCAACCAGTTCGCACCTTTCTGCACCCAGTTCGCACCACTTTGCAACCGGTCTGCACCACTCCGCAACCAGTTCGCTCCACTCCGCAACCAGTTCGCACCTTTCTGCACCCAGTTCGCACCACTTTGCAACCGGTCTGCACCACTCCGCAACCAGTTCGCTCCACTCCGCAACCAGTTCGCACCTTTCTGCACCCAGTTCGCACCACTTTGCAACCGGTCTGCACCACTCCGCAACCAGTTCGCTCCACTCCGCAACCAGTTCGCACCTTTCTGCACCCAGTTCGCACCACTTTGCAACCGGTCTGCACCACTCCGCAACCAGTTCGCTCCACTCCGCAACCAGTTCGCACCTTTCTGCACCCAGTTCGCACCACTTTGCAACCGGTCTGCACCACTCCGCAACCAGTTCGCTCCACTCCGCAACCAGTTCGCACCTTTCTGCACCCAGTTCGCACCACTTTGCAACCGGTCTGCACCACTCCGCAACCAGTTCGCTCCACTCCGCAACCAGTTCGCACCTTTCTGCACCCAGTTCGCACCACTTTGCAACCGGTCTGCACCACTCCGCAACCAGTTCGCTCCACTCCGCAACCAGTTCGCACCTTTCTGCACCCAGTTCGCACCACTTTGCAACCGGTCTGCACCACTCCGCAACCAGTTCGCTCCACTCCGCAACCAGTTCGCACCTTTCTGCACCCAGTTCGCACCACTTTGCAACCGGTCTGCACCACTCCGCAACCAGTTCGCTCCACTCCGCAACCAGTTCGCACCTTTCTGCACCCAGTTCGCACCACTTTGCAACCGGTCTGCACCACTCCGCAACCAGTTCGCTCCACTCCGCAACCAGTTCGCACCTTTCTGCACCCAGTTCGCACCACTTTGCAACCGGTCTGCACCACTCCGCAACCAGTTCGCTCCACTCCGCAACCAGTTCGCACCTTTCTGCACCCAGTTCGCACCACTTTGCAACCGGTCTGCACCACTCCGCAACCAGTTCGCTCCACTCCGCAACCAGTTCGCACCTTTCTGCACCCAGTTCGCACCACTTTGCAACCGGTCTGCACCACTCCGCAACCAGTTCGCTCCACTCCGCAACCAGTTCGCACCTTTCTGCACCCAGTTCGCACCACTTTGCAACCGGTCTGCACCACTCCGCAACCAGTTCGCTCCACTCCGCAACCAGTTCGCACCTTTCTGCACCCAGTTCGCACCACTTTGCAACCGGTCTGCACCACTCCGCAACCAGTTCGCTCCACTCCGCAACCAGTTCGCACCACTCCGCAACCAGTTCGGAACACTTTGTAACAAGTTCGCACCACTCCGCAACCAGTTCCCACCAATCCGCAACCAGTTCGCACCACTCCGCAACCAGTTCGCACCACTCCCCAACCAGTTCGTACCACTCCCCAACCAGTTTGCACCACTCCGCAACCAGTTCCCACTACTTTGCAACCGGTCTGCACCACTCCGATACCAGTTCGCACCACTCCGCAACCAGTTCACACCACTCCGCAACCAGTTTGGACCACTACGCAGCCAGTTTGCGCCACTCCGTAGCCAGTTCGCGCCTCTTTGCGACCAGTTCGCACCACTCCGCAACCAGTTTGGACCACTCGGTAACCAGTTCGCACCAGTCCACAGCCAGTTGGCACCACTCCGCAACCAGTTCGCACCACTCCGCAACCACTTCGCACCACTCCGCAACCAGTTTGCACCACTCCGCAACTAGTTCCCACCAACCCGCAACCAGTTTGCGCCACTCCGCAACCAGTTCGCACGACTTTACAACCAGTTTGCACTACTCCGCAACCAGTTGGCACCACTCCGCAACCAGTTCCCACCACTTTGCAACCAGTCTGCAGCAGTCCGCAGCCAGTTCGCACCACTCCGCAACTAGTTCCCACCACCCCGCAACCAGTTTGCGCCACTCCGCAACCAGTTCGCACGACTTTACAACCAGTTTGCACTACTCCGCAACCAGTTGGCACCACTCCGCAACCAGTTCCCACCACTTTGCAACCAGTCTGCAGCAGTCCGCAGCCAGTTCGCACCACTCCGCAACTAGTTCCCACCACCCCGCAACCAGTTTGCGCCACTCCGCAACCAGTTCGCACGACTTTACAACCAGTTTGCACTACTCCGCAACCAGTTGGCACCACTCCGCAACCAGTTCCCACCACTTTGCAACCAGTCTGCAGCAGTCCGCAGCCAGTTCGCACCACTCCGCAACTAGTTCCCACCACCCCGCAACCAGTTTGCGCCACTCCGCAACCAGTTCGCACGACTTTACAACCAGTTTGCACTACTCCGCAACCAGTTGGCACCACTCCGCAACCAGTTCCCACCACTTTGCAACCAGTCTGCAGCAGTCCGCAGCCAGTTCGCACCACTCCGCAACTAGTTCCCACCACCCCGCAACCAGTTTGCGCCACTCCGCAACCAGTTCGCACGACTTTACAACCAGTTTGCACTACTCCGCAACCAGTTGGCACCACTCCGCAACCAGTTCCCACCACTTTGCAACCAGTCTGCAGCAGTCCGCAGCCAGTTCGCACCACTCCGCAACTAGTTCCCACCACCCCGCAACCAGTTTGCGCCACTCCGCAACCAGTTCGCACGACTTTACAACCAGTTTGCACTACTCCGCAACCAGTTGGCACCACTCCGCAACCAGTTCCCACCACTTTGCAACCAGTCTGCAGCAGTCCGCAGCCAGTTCGCACCACTCCGCAACTAGTTCCCACCACCCCGCAACCAGTTTGCGCCACTCCGCAACCAGTTCGCACGACTTTACAACCAGTTTGCACTACTCCGCAACCAGTTGGCACCACTCCGCAACCAGTTCCCACCACTTTGCAACCAGTCTGCAGCAGTCCGCAGCCAGTTCGCACCACTCCGCAACTAGTTCCCACCACCCCGCAACCAGTTTGCGCCACTCCGCAACCAGTTCGCACGACTTTACAACCAGTTTGCACTACTCCGCAACCAGTTGGCACCACTCCGCAACCAGTTCCCACCACTTTGCAACCAGTCTGCAGCAGTCCGCAGCCAGTTCGCACCACTCCGCAACTAGTTCCCACCACCCCGCAACCAGTTTGCGCCACTCCGCAACCAGTTCGCACGACTTTACAACCAGTTTGCACTACTCCGCAACCAGTTGGCACCACTCCGCAACCAGTTCCCACCACTTTGCAACCAGTCTGCAGCAGTCCGCAGCCAGTTCGCACCACTCCGCAACTAGTTCCCACCACCCCGCAACCAGTTTGCGCCACTCCGCAACCAGTTCGCACGACTTTACAACCAGTTTGCACTACTCCGCAACCAGTTGGCACCACTCCGCAACCAGTTCCCACCACTTTGCAACCAGTCTGCAGCAGTCCGCAGCCAGTTCGCACCACTCCGCAACTAGTTCCCACCACCCCGCAACCAGTTTGCGCCACTCCGCAACCAGTTCGCACGACTTTACAACCAGTTTGCACTACTCCGCAACCAGTTGGCACCACTCCGCAACCAGTTCCCACCACTTTGCAACCAGTCTGCAGCAGTCCGCAGCCAGTTCGCACCACTCCGCAACTAGTTCCCACCACCCCGCAACCAGTTTGCGCCACTCCGCAACCAGTTCGCACGACTTTACAACCAGTTTGCACTACTCCGCAACCAGTTGGCACCACTCCGCAACCAGTTCCCACCACTTTGCAACCAGTCTGCAGCAGTCCGCAGCCAGTTCGCACCACTCCGCAACTAGTTCCCACCACCCCGCAACCAGTTTGCGCCACTCCGCAACCAGTTCGCACGACTTTACAACCAGTTTGCACTACTCCGCAACCAGTTGGCACCACTCCGCAACCAGTTCCCACCACTTTGCAACCAGTCTGCAGCAGTCCGCAGCCAGTTCGCACCACTCCGCAACTAGTTCCCACCACCCCGCAACCAGTTTGCGCCACTCCGCAACCAGTTCGCACGACTTTACAACCAGTTTGCACTACTCCGCAACCAGTTGGCACCACTCCGCAACCAGTTCCCACCACTTTGCAACCAGTCTGCAGCAGTCCGCAGCCAGTTCGCACCACTCCGCAACTAGTTCCCACCACCCCGCAACCAGTTTGCGCCACTCCGCAACCAGTTCGCACGACTTTACAACCAGTTTGCACTACTCCGCAACCAGTTGGCACCACTCCGCAACCAGTTCCCACCACTTTGCAACCAGTCTGCAGCAGTCCGCAGCCAGTTCGCACCACTCCGCAACTAGTTCCCACCACCCCGCAACCAGTTTGCGCCACTCCGCAACCAGTTCGCACGACTTTACAACCAGTTTGCACTACTCCGCAACCAGTTGGCACCACTCCGCAACCAGTTCCCACCACTTTGCAACCAGTCTGCAGCAGTCCGCAGCCAGTTCGCACCACTCCGCAACTAGTTCCCACCACCCCGCAACCAGTTTGCGCCACTCCGCAACCAGTTCGCACGACTTTACAACCAGTTTGCACTACTCCGCAACCAGTTGGCACCACTCCGCAACCAGTTCCCACCACTTTGCAACCAGTCTGCAGCAGTCCGCAGCCAGTTCGCACCACTCCGCAACTAGTTCCCACCACCCCGCAACCAGTTTGCGCCACTCCGCAACCAGTTCGCACGACTTTACAACCAGTTTGCACTACTCCGCAACCAGTTGGCACCACTCCGCAACCAGTTCCCACCACTTTGCAACCAGTCTGCAGCAGTCCGCAGCCAGTTCGCACCACTCCGCAACTAGTTCCCACCACCCCGCAACCAGTTTGCGCCACTCCGCAACCAGTTCGCACGACTTTACAACCAGTTTGCACTACTCCGCAACCAGTTGGCACCACTCCGCAACCAGTTCCCACCACTTTGCAACCAGTCTGCAGCAGTCCGCAGCCAGTTCGCACCACTCCGCAACTAGTTCCCACCACCCCGCAACCAGTTTGCGCCACTCCGCAACCAGTTCGCACGACTTTACAACCAGTTTGCACTACTCCGCAACCAGTTGGCACCACTCCGCAACCAGTTCCCACCACTTTGCAACCAGTCTGCAGCAGTCCGCAGCCAGTTCGCACCACTCCGCAACTAGTTCCCACCACCCCGCAACCAGTTTGCGCCACTCCGCAACCAGTTCGCACGACTTTACAACCAGTTTGCACTACTCCGCAACCAGTTGGCACCACTCCGCAACCAGTTCCCACCACTTTGCAACCAGTCTGCAGCAGTCCGCAGCCAGTTCGCACCACTCCGCAACTAGTTCCCACCACCCCGCAACCAGTTTGCGCCACTCCGCAACCAGTTCGCACGACTTTACAACCAGTTTGCACTACTCCGCAACCAGTTGGCACCACTCCGCAACCAGTTCACACCACTCCGCAACCAGATCGCACCAATCCGCAACCAGTTCGCACCACTCCACGACCCGTTCGCACCACTCCGCAACCAGTTCACACCACACTGTCACAAGTTTGCATCACTTAGCAACCAGTTCGCACCACTCCGCAACCAGTTTGCACCACTCCACAACAAGTTGGCTTGGGCTTGCTCCATTTGTCTTCGGCTTGCTCCAGTTGTATTGGGCTTGCTCCAGTTGTCTTGGACTTGCTCCAAATGTCTTGGGATTGCTCCAGTTGTCTTGGGTGTGCTCCAGTTGTCTTGGCCCTGCTCAAGTTGTCTTGGCCTTGCTCCAGTTGTCTTGGGCTTGCTCCAGTTGTATTGGGCTTGCTCCAGTTGTTTTGGGGTTGCTCCAGTTGTATTGGGCTTGCTCCTGTTGTCTTTGGCTTGCTCCAGTTGTCTTGGACATGCTCCACTTGTCTTGGGCTTCCTCCACTTGTCTTGGTTGAGCTCCAGCTTTCTTAGTCTTGGTCCAATTGTCTTGGACATGCTCCAGTTGTCTTGGGCTTGCTCCAGTTGTCTTGAGCCTACTCCAGTTATCTTGGGCTTGATCCACTTGTTCTGGGCTTGTCCCAGTTGGCTTGGGCTTGCTCTAGTTGTCTTGGACTTGCTCCAGTTGTCTTCGACTTGCTCCAGTTGTTGTAGACTTGCTTCAGTGGTCTTGGGCTTGCTCCAGTTGTCTTGGCATTGCTCTCGTTGTCTTGGGCTTGCCCCAGTTGTCCTCGGCTTTCTCAAGTTGTTTTGGGCTTGCTACAATTATCTTGGCCTTGCTCCAGTTGTCTTGGGCTTGCTCCAGTTGTCTTGGCCTTGCTCCAGTTGTCTTGACCTTGCTCTAGTTGTCTTGGACTTGCCCTAGATGTCTTAGGCTTCCTCCAGTTGTCTTGGACTTACTCCAGTTGTCTTGGGCTTGCTCCAGTTGTCTTTGACTTGCTTCAGTTGTCTTGGGCTTGCTCCACTTGTCTTGGGCATGCTCCAGCTGTCTTGGGCTTGCTCCAGTTGTCTTGGGCTTGCTCCAGTTGTCTTGGGCTTGCTCCACTTGTATTGGTCTTGCTGCAGTTGTTTTGGGCTTGCTCCAGTTATCTTGGGCTTGCTCCAGTCGTCTTGGGCTTGCTTCAGTTGTCTTGGGCTCGCTCCAGTTGTCTTGGGCATGCTCCAGTTATCATGGGCTTGCTCCGTTTGTCTTGGTCTTGCTCTCGTTGTCTTGGGCTTGCTCCAGTTGTCTTTGGCTTGCTTCAGTTGTCTTTACCTCTGTCCAGCTGTCCATGACTTGCTCTAGTTGTCTTGGGCCTGCTCCAGTTTTCTTCGACTTGCTCCAGTTGTCTTGGGCTTGCTCAAGTTCTCTTGGACTTGCTTCCGTTGCCTTGGGCTTGCTCCAGTTTTCTTCGGCTTGCTCCAGGTGTCTTGGGCTTGCTCCAGTTGTATTCGGCTTGCTCCTTCTGTCTTGGGCTCGCTCCAGTTGTCTTGGCCTTCCTCCAGTTGTCTTGGGCTTGCTCCAGTTGTCTTGGCCTTGCTCCAGTTGTCTTGTCCTTGCTCCAGTTGTCTTGGGCTTGCTCCAGATGTCTTGGACTTGCTCTGTTGTCTTGGGCTTTCTCCACTTGTCTTCGCCTTGCTCCAGCTGTCTTGGGCTTGCTCAGTTGTCTTGGGATTGCTCCAGTTGTCTTTGGCTTGCTCCCGTTGTCTTCAGCTTGCTCCAGTTGTCTTGGGCTCGCTCCACTTGTCTTGGGCTTCCTCCAGTTGTCTTGGTTGTGCTCTAGCTTTCTTGGTCTTGCTCGAGTTGTCTTGGACATGCTCCAGTTGTCTTGGGCTTGCTCCAGTTGTCTTGAGCCTACTCCAGTTATCTTGGGCTTGATCCAGTTGTCCTGGACTTGCTCCAGTTGGTTTTGGCTTGCACTAGTTGTCTTGGACTTGCTCCAGTTGTCTTTGACTTTCTTCAGTTGTTGTTGACTTGCTTCAGTTGTCTTGGGCTTGCTCCTGTTGTCTTGGCATTGCTCTAGTTGTCTTGGGCTTGCCCCAATTGTCTTGGGCTTTCTCCAGTTGTTTTGGGCTTGCTACAATTGACTTGGCCTTGCTCCAGTTGTCTTGGGCTTGCTCCAATTTTCTTGGCCGTGTCAGTTTTCTTGACCTTGCTTCAGTTGTCTTGGACTTGCTCCAGATGTCTTGGGCTTCCTTCAGTTGTCTTGGACTTACTCCAGCTGTCTTGGGCTTGCTCGAGTTGTCTTGGACTTGCTTCAGTCGTCTTGGGCTTACTCCACTTGTCTTGGGCTTGCTCCAACAGTCTCGGGCTTTCTCCAGTTGTCTTGGGCTTGCTCCAGTTGTCTTGGGCTTGCTCCACTTGTATTGGTCTTGCTCAAGTTGTCTTGGGCTTGCTCCAGTTGTCTTGGGCTTGCTCCAGTCATCTTAAGCTTGCTTTAGTTGTCTTGGGCTTGTTCGAATTGTCTTGGGCTTGCTCTAGCTATCATGGGCTTGCTCCGGTTGTCTTGGTCTTACTCTGGTTGTATTGGGCTTGCTCAAGATGTGTTGGGCTTGCTCCTGTTGTCTTTACCTTGCTCCAGCTGTCTTGGACTTGCTCTAGTTGTCTTGGGCTTGCCCCAGTTTTCTTCGACTTTCTCCAGTTGTCTTGGGCTTGCTCAAGTTCTCTTGGACTTGCTTCCGTTGCCTTGGGCTTGCTCTAGTTTTCCTGGGCTTGCTCTAGTTGTCTTGGGCTTGCTCCAGTTGTATTCGGCTTGCTGCACTTGTCTTGAGCTTGCTCTAGTTGTCTTGGCCTTCCTCCTGTTGTCTTGGGCTTGCTCCAGTTTTCTTGGCCTTGCTCCAGTTATCTTGTCCTTGACTTGGGGTTGCTCCAGATGTCTTGGACTTGCTCCAGTTGTCTTGGGATTTCTCCAGTTGTCTTGGGCTTGCTCCAGTTCTCTTGGCCTTATCAAGTTGTCTTTGGCTTGTTCCTGTTGTCTTGGCCTTGCTCCACTTGTCTTGGCCTTGCTCCAGCTGTCTTGGGCTTGCTCCAGCTGTCTTGGGATTGCTCGAGTTGTCTTGGGCTTGCTCCTGTTGTCTTCGGCCTGGTCTAATTGTCTTGGGCATGCTCCACTTGTCTTGGGCTTCCTTCACCTGTCTTGGTTATTCTCCAGTTTTCTTGGTCTTGCTCCAGTTGTATTGGACATGCTCAAGTTGTCTTGGGCTTGCTCCGGTTGTCTTGAGCCTACTCCAGTTATCTTGGGCTTGATCCAGTTGTCTTGTGCTTACTCTAGTTGTCTTGGGCTTGCTCTAGTTGTCTTGGACTTGCTCCAGTTGTCTTGGACTTGCTCCAGCTGTTTTAGACTTGCTTCAGGTGTCTCGGGCTTGTTCCAGTTGTCTTAGGCTTGCACCAGTTGTCTTGGGCTTGCTCTAGTTGTCTTGGGCTTGCTCCAGCTGTCTTGGGCTTGTTCAAGCTGTCTTGGGCTTGCTCCAGTTGTCTTGGACTTGCTCCAGCTGTTTTAGACTTGCTTCAGGTGTCTCGGGCTTGTTCCAGTTGTCTTAGGCTTGCACCAGTTGTCTTGGGCTTGCTCTAGTTGTCTTGGGCTTGCTCCAGCTGTCTTGGGCTTGTTCAAGCTGTCTTGGGCTTGCTCCAGTTGTCTTGGCCCTGCTTCAGTTGTCTTGGGCTTGTTCCAGGTATCTCGGGTTTTCTCCAGTTCTCTTGACCTTGCTCCAATTGTCTTGGACTTGCTCCAGTTGTCTTGAGCTTGCTCCATTTGTCTTTGACTTTGTCCAGGTGTCCTGGGCTTGCTCCAGTTGTCTTAGACTTGCTTCAGGTGTCTTGGGCTTGCTCCAATTGTGTTGGCATTGCTCCAGTTGTCTTGGTCTTTCTCTAGTTGTTTAGGGCTTGCTCCAATTGTCTTGGTCTTGTTCCATTTGTATTGGGCTTGCTCCATTTGTCTTGGCCTTGCTCCAGTTGTCTTAACCTTGCTCTATTTGTCTTGGACTTGCTCCAGATGTCTTTGGCTTTCTCCCGTTGTCTTGGACGTGCTCCAGTTGTCTTGGGCTTGCTCCAGTTGTATTGGACTTGCTTCAGTAGTCTTGGGCTTGTTCCACTTGTCTTGAGCCTGCTTCAGTTGCCCTGGGCTTGCTCCAGTTGTCTTGGGCTTGCTCCAGTTGTCTTGGGCTTGCTCCAAATGTATTGGTCTTGCTCCAGTTGTCTTAGGCTTGCTCTAGTTGTCTTTGGATTGCTCCCGTTGTCTGGGGCTTGCTTCAGTTGTCTTGGGCTTGCTCTAGTTGTCTTTGGATTGCTCCCGTTGTCTGGGGCTTGCTTCAGTTGTCTTGGGCTTGCTCCAGTTGTCTTGGGCTTGCTCCAGTTATCTTGGGCTTGTTCCGGTTGTCTTGGTCTTTCTCTGGTTGTCTTGGGCTTGCTTCAGTTGTCTTGGGCTTGCTCCAGTTTTCTTCGACTTGCTCCAGTTGTCTTGGGCTTGCTCCAGTTTTCTTGGACTTGCTTCAGCTGTCTTGGGCATGGTCAAGTTATCCTGGGCTTGCTCCCGGTGTCTTGGGCTTGCTCCTGTTGTCTTGGGCTTGTGGGTCAACTAGCATGTACGAAGATCTTCAATCAGTAGTGGCAGAGTTGAGCTACCATGTACAATGACCAACCAACCAGTAGTGGCAGAGTGCAGCTACCATGGTTTGGGAATTCTTGATTTTCCAACATAATCTGGCACAACGGTGACACGAGTCTGGCACAACTCTGGCACAGGTCTGGCACGACTCTGGCACAACTCTAGCACAGCTCTGGCACAACTCTGGCACAACTGTGGTAAAACTATGCCACAACTCTGGAAAAACTGTGGCACAAGTCCGGCACAACTCAGGCACAACCCTGGCACATCTCTAGCACAACTCTAGTACAACTGTGGCACAACTCTGGCACAACTCGGGCACAACTTGGACACAACTCTGGCACAACTCTGGCATGACTCTGGCATGACTTTGGTACAACCCTGGCAAAAATCTGGCACATCTCTGGCACAAATGTGGCAGAACTCTGGCATGACTCCGGCACAACTCTGGCCCAACTCTGGCACAACTCTGGCACAAATTCAGCACAACTCTGGCACAACTATGGCACAACTCTGGTACAAGTTTAGCACAACTCTGGCACAACTCTGGCACAACTCTGGCACAACTCTGGCACAACTCCGACAAATATCTGGTACATCTGGCACAAATCTTGCACAAGTTTGCCACAACTCTGGCACAACTCTGCCACAACTCTGGCACATCTCTGGCACCGCTCAAACACAACTCTGGCACAACTCTTGCACAACTCTTGCACAACTCTGGAACAACTTTGGCACAACTTTGGCACAACTCTGGCCCGACTCTGGTACAACTCTGGCACAACTCTAGCACAAATCTGGCACCACTCTGGCACAATGCTGGCACAACTATGGCGCAACTTTGGCACAACTCTGGGACAACTCTGGCACAACTCTGGCACAACTGTGGAACCATTGGCACAAATCTGGCACAAATCTGGCACAACTCTAGCACAACTCTGGCACAACTCTGGCTCAACTCTCGCACAAATCTAGCACAACTCTGGCACAACTCTGGCACAACTCTGGCACAACTCTCGCAAAACACTGGCACAACTCTGGCACAACTCTTGCACAACTGTGGCATAACTATAACACAACTCTGGCACAACTGTGGCACAACTCTGGCAAAACTCTGGCACAAATCTGGCACACCTCTGGCACAATTGTGGCACCACTCTGGCACAAGTCCGACACAACCATGGAACAACTATCGCAGAACTCTGGAACAACTCTGGAACAACTCTGACTCAACTCTGGCACAACTCTAGCACAACTCTGGAACAACACTGGCACAACTCTGTCACAACTTTGGAAAACCTCCGGCACAAATCTTGCACAACTCTGACATAACTTTCGCATATCTATGGCACAAATCAAGAATACATATGGCACAACTCTGGCACAATCCTTGCACAACTCTGGCACAACTCTGGCACAACTCTGGCAAAGCTCTGGCACAACTCCGGCACAGCTCTGGCACAACCCTGGCACAACTCTGGCACAACTCTGGCACGACTCTGGCACATCTCGGGCACAACTCTGGTACAACACTGGCACAACTCTGGCAATGTCTAGCACAACTTTGGCACAACTCTGGCACAACTCTGGCACCACTCTGGCACGACTCTGGCACAACTCTGGCACAACTCTGGCACCACTCTGGCACGACTCTGGCACAACTCTGGCACAACTCTGGCACCACTCTGGCACGACTCTGGCACAACTCTGGCACAACTCTGGCACCACTCTGGCACGACTCTGGCACAACTCTGGCACAACTCTGGCACCACTCTGGCACGACTCTGGCACAACTCTGGCACAACTCTGGCACCACTCTGGCACGACTCTGGCACAACTCTGGCACAACTCTGGCACCACTCTGGCACGACTCTGGCACAACTCTGGCACAACTCTGGCACCACTCTGGCACGACTCTGGCACAACTCTGGCACAACTCTGGCACCACTCTGGCACGACTCTGGCACAACTCTGGCACAACTCTGGCACCACTCTGGCACGACTCTGGCACAACTCTGGCACAACTCTGGCACCACTCTGGCACGACTCTGGCACAACTCTGGCACAACTCTGGCACCACTCTGGCACGACTCTGGCACAACTCTGGCACAACTCTGGCACCACTCTGGCACGACTCTGGCACAACTCTGGCACAACTCTGGCACCACTCTGGCACGACTCTGGCACAACTCTGGCACAACTCTGGCACCACTCTGGCACGACTCTGGCACAACTCTGGCACAACTCTGGCACCACTCTGGCACGACTCTGGCACAACTCTGGCACAACTCTGGCACCACTCTGGCACGACTCTGGCACAACTCTGGCACAACTCTGGCACCACTCTGGCACGACTCTGGCACAACTCTGGCACAACTCTGGCACCACTCTGGCACGACTCTGGCACAACTCTGGCACAACTCTGGCACCACTCTGGCACGACTCTGGCACAACTCTGGCACAACTCTGGCACCACTCTGGCACGACTCTGGCACAACTCTGGCACAACTCTGGCACCACTCTGGCACGACTCTGGCACAACTCTGGCACAACTCTGGCACCACTCTGGCACGACTCTGGCACAACTCTGGCACAACTCTGGCACCACTCTGGCACGACTCTGGCACAACTCTGGCACAACTCTGGCACCACTCTGGCACGACTCTGGCACAACTCTGGCACAACTCTGGCACCACTCTGGCACGACTCTGGCACAACTCTGGCACAACTCTGGCACCACTCTGGCACGACTCTGGCACAACTCTGGCACAACTCTGGCACAACTATGGCACGACTCTGTCACAAATCTGGCACAACTCTGGCACAACTTCGGCACAATTCTGGCACAACTCTGGCACAACTCTGGCAGAGCTCTGACACAATAGTAGCACAACTCTGGCACAACTCTGGCACCACTCTGGCACGACTCTGGCACAACTCTGGCACATCTCTGGCACAACTCTGGCACATCTTTGGCACAACGCTGGCAGAACTTTGGCAAAACTATGGCACAGCTCTGGAAAAACTCTGGCACACGTCCGCCACAAGTGGGGCACAACTCTGGCACAACTCTGGCAAAACAACGGCAAAACCCTGGCACAACTCTGGCACAACACTGGCACGACTCTGGCACGATTCTGGCACAAACCTGGCACAAATACGGCACAACTCTGGCACAACTCTGACAGAACTCTGGCACAACTCGGTCACGACTCTGGCACAACACTGGCCCAATCATGGCACAAGTCTGGTACCACTCCGGTACAACTCTAGCACATCTATTCCACAACTCTGGCACAACTTTGGCACAACTCTGGCACAACTCTGGCACGATTCTGGCACAACACTGGCCCAATTATGGCACAGCTTTGGTACCACTCCGGTACAACTCTGGCACAACTATTCCACAATTCTGGCACAACTTTGGCCCAACTCTGGCACATATCTGGCACAACTCTGGCACAACTCTCGCACAAATCTAGCACAACTCTGGCACAACTCTGGCTCAACTCTCGCACAACTCTAGCACAACTCTGGCACAACTCTGGCTCAACTCTCGCACAACTCTAGCACAACTCTGGCACAACTCTGGCTCAACTCTCGCACAACTCTAGCACAACTCTGGCACAACTCTGGCTCAACTCTCGCACAACTCTAGCACAACTCTGGCACAACTCTGGCTCAACTCTCGCACAACTCTAGCACAACTCTGGCACAACTCTGGCTCAACTCTCGCACAACTCTAGCACAACTCTGGCACAACTCTGGCTCAACTCTCGCACAACTCTAGCACAACTCTGGCACAACTCTGGCTCAACTCTCGCACAACTCTAGCACAACTCTGGCACAACTCTGGCTCAACTCTCGCACAACTCTAGCACAACTCTGGCACAACTCTGGCTCAACTCTCGCACAACTCTAGCACAACTCTGGCACAACTCTGGCTCAACTCTCGCACAACTCTAGCACAACTCTGGCACAACTCTGGCTCAACTCTCGCACAACTCTAGCACAACTCTGGCACAACTCTGGCTCAACTCTCGCACAACTCTAGCACAACTCTGGCACAACTCTGGCTCAACTCTCGCACAACTCTAGCACAACTCTGGCACAACTCTGGCTCAACTCTCGCACAACTCTAGCACAACTCTGGCACAACTCTGGCTCAACTCTCGCACAACTCTAGCACAACTCTGGCACAACTCTGGCTCAACTCTCGCACAACTCTAGCACAACTCTGGCACAACTCTGGCTCAACTCTCGCACAACTCTAGCACAACTCTGGCACAACTCTGGCTCAACTCTCGCACAACTCTAGCACAACTCTGGCACAACTCTGGCTCAACTCTCGCACAACTCTAGCACAACTCTGGCACAACTCTGGCTCAACTCTCGCACAACTCTAGCACAACTCTGGCACAACTCTGGCTCAACTCTCGCACAACTCTAGCACAACTCTGGCACAACTCTGGCTCAACTCTCGCACAACTCTAGCACAACTCTGGCACAACTCTGGCTCAACTCTCGCACAACTCTAGCACAACTCTGGCACAACTCTGGCTCAACTCTCGCACAACTCTAGCACAACTCTGGCACAACTCTGGCTCAACTCTCGCACAACTCTAGCACAACTCTGGCACAACTCTGGCTCAACTCTCGCACAACTCTAGCACAACTCTGGCACAACTCTGGCTCAACTCTCGCACAACTCTAGCACAACTCTGGCACAACTCTGGCTCAACTCTCGCACAACTCTAGCACAACTCTGGCACAACTCTGGCTCAACTCTCGCACAACTCTAGCACAACTCTGGCACAACTCTGGCTCAACTCTCGCACAACTCTAGCACAACTCTGGCACAACTCTGGCTCAACTCTCGCACAACTCTAGCACAACTCTGGCACAACTCTGGCTCAACTCTCGCACAACTCTAGCACAACTCTGGCACAACTCTGGCTCAACTCTCGCACAACTCTAGCACAACTCTGGCACAACTCTGGCACGACTCTGGCACGACTCTGGCACAACCCTGGCACAAATACGGCACAACTCTGGCACAGCTCTGGCACAACTCTGGCACAACTCTGGCACGATTCTGGCACAACACTGGCCCAATTATGGCACAGCTTTGGTACCACTCCGGTACAACTCTGGCACAACTATTCCACAATTCTGGCACAACTTTGGCCCAACTCTGGCACATATCTGGCACAACTCTGGCACAACTCCGGCACAACCAGTTCGCGCCACTCCACAACCAGTTCGCACCACTCTGCAACCAGTTTGCACCACTCTGCAACCAGTTCGCACCATCTCGCAACCAGTTCGCACCACTCCACAACCGGTTCGCACCACTCTGCAACCAGTTCGCATTACTCCGCAACCAGTTCACACCACTTTGGAACCGGTTCGCACCACTCCGCAACCAGTTCGCACCACTCCGCAACCAGTTCGCACCACTCCGCAACCAGTTCGCACCACTCCGCAACCAGTTCGCACC
>SZWC01013137.1:2565-18160 GCA_023375785.1 Penium margaritaceum
GAGAAAAGACGGCTGGAAGACGTCCAAGAGACTTCAAGGAAGGACCAGTCCATGATTATTAGCAGTGCAGGCCGTGCAAGACATAATTCTCTTGTGTGACAAGGTGACTGCCGCTCATCCCGCTAGGCTAGGAGTGTGCTAGAGGGTGAGCTTTGACAGAGTGGATCTCAGTGCTCCCTTAGCCAAATGAGGCATATAAGGGCTTGTTAGAAAGCTGTGATGATGTACTTTCTTACTCAAGAGTCGATTCAGACATTTGCGTTCTCTGCAAACCTACATTCGCTTCCGTAATTTCTGTCTGTGCAACCTACAACTCCCTCTCACAAACAGTTGTTCCTGCCTAGGCGGCTCTTAGTGAGCCTGATCACCTCCCTGAGGGCTGCCCCAGTTTCCATCACCACCGCCCGCGTCCACACCCCTGCCGGCCACTCCGACCCCTTTCCCATCCGCCACGGCCTTCTCCAAGGCGACCCATGTAGCCCTATACTCTTCAACTACCGCATTGACCCCCTAGCTCGTGCTATCTCTCGCATCGACACAGATGCCCCCACTCTCCTTGGTACGCCCATCCCACTCCTCCTACAAGCCGACGATGTCGTCCTCCTCTCTGAGTCAATCAGTGGCCTTCAGCGTGCAATGGACGAGGCATTCTATTCCCTCAGCGCCCTAGGTCATACAATTCAGCCAAACAAGTGCGCCGTCCTGGTCTTTCGCCCACCTCGCAATCTGTCCAGTCCACCCATTCGCCTTCCCACGTTGCCCTCGGCATCCTACCTCCCCTTCTCTGACGAATACACTTACCTTGGCCTACGCTTCTCCGCTACCTCCAGACACATCATTGACACAAAGCCACAGATCACCAAAGCACACCAGGCACTAGGGGCAGTCCGACGAAAATGCACCTCATCCTCCATATCCACTGTCTCCCTTCGCCTTGCTCTCCTTCGGGCCCTGTGCCTCTCCCGCCTGATGTATGGCATTGCGATATGGGGCCCACCGACCCTTGCTTTAGTGCGTCGCTCCTACTTCACATGCGACCCCCCACGCGGCCTTCAAGATGCCCATAAACTTCACCTTGAAGGCATTCTATGGTCTGTCTCTGCAACGACTGTCGCAAGGTCAACGCCGCGCCACCTGATACATCTTGAGTCGAATACTCTCCCATTCCAGTTCTTACCCTTTGTCTACGGCTCTAGGTATGCAGCGTATTTGGAAGCGCTACCGGTGGAACATCTTGCCAATGTCGCCTACTGCTGGCATGTCGAAAACCAATCGCCGTGGCATATCACGCTCTCTCGCGCCGCTCTTGCCCTATGCAGGTCACCCGCCCCAGACTCCTGGTCTGAACTATCTCGTGTCTTCACTCGCTCCAAACTGCGCTCGATCCTTCTCTCCCCTGGCCCGGCTGGACCTCCCCCTCACCCCCACTCCCCTAGCCCCCCCTCCCTCCATTCCCCGCTAACACCCCCTCTCCCCTTAGGCATCAGGAACCCTCCCTCCACAATGCTCNTCTTCCTATTCCCTCCTTTCACGCGCGTGCTCTTTGGCAGCTTCGCACATCCAGCCTCCCTTATGAGCTCTACCTCCCTCTAGCGTCGCGCCGCTGCTCTGCCTGTCTGGCCACCCAGTTTCCTCACCCAGCATTGCACTTTGTGCGGGATTGTCCAGTGTTTTATGAGGTGCGGGGTCGGTTTCCCTGTCTGTTCCCAGCCGATTTGCGGTGCTTCTCGCTAAAAGAATTCCTCTCTTTCGAGGACCAGGCTTGCTTGGCGTCTTGTGTGGCAGGTATGCTCCAAGTCTACTACAGCTACCACAACAGCCCCAATCTGCAGCAGACACTGGGCTACCCGCATCGACCCCGTGCTCCTCCCCCCCTGCGCCAACGCCACATCCTCAGCATCCGCAGCCCAGGTTGACAGCCGCTAATCAATCAAAATGGTGGAATCATGTGGAGCGAGCTCGCAGCATGCAGCAGCCCTCTGGCCGCCGCGCAGCTGAGCTCGGCATTTGTGATATGCCGTTAATAGGCCTCTTTGGCCACCATTGGCATGTCACTCATATTGACCTCGTGTGCACCGTCCCTCCCCTCCTTCAGGATCTCGCTAGGACATCGCTTACCTTGACCTCTGCATGCTTCTTTACATTTGACTGTGGGCACATGCATGCCCCTCCTCATGGTTGTCGCACGTGTATGTCCCCCCCTGACTCTCACTGTCATCTGTGGCTCTGTGCCACCGTCCATTCCCCGTGGAGGGGTAGCGACGATAAACATAATAATCTATCTATCTATCTATCTATCTACCATCGTCTGACATTAGCGCTTCGCTGGCGTCATGTAGATTCTGGCGCGCAGCACAGATTTCTATGGTGAAGACATCTCTCAATCTGTGATTCTCCAAAAACATCGGAACCGTGTTTGCAAGTCGAATCTTTACTTGTCTAGTAACAATACTAGGAAATGGCTTCCAACCGCTGACCACGATGAGTTTTGATGGCTGTGCGCTGAAGAACTCTCCACAAGTTGCATATCGAGATGCACCGTTTGCTCGAACCGTTGGAAGATACGAAAAAGTGCTCCATTCTAAGAAATGGCGAGGCACGTCACTGAAAGGCCGGAAATAGAGGAAAACGAGTAATATAACGATGATGTGCGAAGGCAGCACGATAGTCATCTCGACATCGTACTTGTGCAAAGTTCTAAGCAAGCAAGAATTTGTATTCAACTTCCTTTCTATGGAGATGCCAACAACGCAAAAACATCTATGCACCAAAACGATCCCCACAACTTCCCCTAGCGCATGAACTGGCTTCCAGACGAAAATGACGGCGTTCAGCTTGCGCGCATGGATACCCCCTCCGTAGGCACTGCCGTCGATGGTGGCGATAGCTCCTGTTTGGTCAGAGGAAACATCCCGTTTTCATTGTCGAGGCAAGTAGCTTCACCAATAGCCAGTTTCCGTTGCCAAGTCGCGTTCGAGTTGGACTCCACACATTAGTCCTATCCCTCTTCATGTCAACACTCAGTCCTCATTAAACCGGATGTGTCCGAAGGGTTAGTGAATACAGAGGGCTCTACCATTGGTCTATCAAAATCGTTCCTAACATCCAAGAAGGACAGTTGGAGGAGGTCATTGCTAAATACAAAAGCCACTTTCTGAATCTATGAGTGAAAAATCAGTCATGAATTGTGTCGCCTTAGGCTATCCAGGTAGTGTTACCACACTACGCCAGGGATGGCAAACCGCTGTATAAAGTACCGCGGTACCAGAGTATTGCGGTATTCTGGTACCGCGGTACTTAATGCCGCGGTATCCTAGTCCTCAGGCGGGTCACTACCGATACTGGTACCGGTACTGCGTTACAAACGGTAGGAGGGTACTGTGGTATTCAGAAGATACCGCGTTACATAGTGTACCGTAGATTGTAGAACCACTAATACTTCTGTGAAATTCAAGCACCGCAAAACAAATACTGTAAAAAACAGTTTGCAACACCGAAATTCAAGAAAAGTGGGTGGAAAACAGTACAACCGTAGCTCTTTCCTTTGAGTTTGAAAGTACTGCAGTACAATACCGTGGTATGGTACCGCGGTACAGAAGAGGGGTACCCCTCATGCTGAGTACCGATAACGTACCGGTACCCCCAAAAAAACTACCGGTACCACGGTACCAAGATACCGCGGTATACCGCGGTATCGGTAGTACCGCCGCCATCCCTGCGCTACGCAAAGCCAGAAATGCGAAGTAATAGCGAGTTATGGTTGTTGCGGACCATTGTGAACACCAAATTGTCATGAATACGTAATGGTGATGTTACAAGTATCACCCCGCAAGTTGATGGTAGGACCCTTTTGAATACCCCTCCTAACGATTCGAAGTGTTTTCCCTAGGAACTCAATCTACCTTCTCACTTTTCTACTTACCACCTTCCTCTTCACCACCATGATTTTTGACTGATTTCGTATGGATTACATTGATTGTGGTTTGACAATATTTCTGTACCTTGGTTATGGCTTTTGATCCAAGACAGAATAACAAAGAGTTGCACACAAAACCTTATTTCCCCCTCCCTCGAAACAAAAAACCCCATTCACCCTTGCCTCCAAACAATAGAACCCATCCGCCCCTTTCCGCAAAATGAAGCCCCATGTGCCCTCCCGCTTTAGCCATGCTTGAGTAACAACACATCCTATTGCTTAAGCTTAGCCAAGCGAGCATGCAAGTGGAAGGTCATCGCCCCCGCAATAAAGGGCCGCAATTGCGTGGGGAGGAGATGGAATCTGACCGCAAAAGTGCCTAACGTTGTCCGTCGGTTGGGGCTTTTATTATCAAACCGCATTACCCCCACCCTTCGCTCGCACCCCCCTATCCCACTGGTGCACATGCAACTTCTAGGCCCCGGGATAGCCGGGCCGAGCAGGTTCCCTTTAAACTTATGAGGAGTCTCGGACCCCCATGTAAATCCCCGGAAACGACCAACCCGAGCAATAATGAACCCTTCATCAAAGGGGTGTGTGATTTTTGGCGATAGAAAAATGACACAGCATGTTAATGTCACATGTCATGTAGTGTCGACATGCTGATTTTCCAAGAAAAAAAAAGGGGTACTTTGTAAGTTTTCTCAAACCCTTATTTTTTCTCATTTATTTATTTAAGAGACAAATGGTTGCGTTTGTCCCAAGGCATGTGTTAATGGCCTACTCTGTAGCAAGTGTGGGATGATCCCCGTTTTTCTTTGTGGCGAGGAGCATGGAATTTTTCTTCCCAATCAGAATAGCACACAAAATTGGTTGCTTTGTCCCACCCTGCTGACCACACAAGACGACACATGCGTGCGGTTCCAATGCATCTAGCTATGGTTCCATTTGAAACAAAAATGCAATCGCATGTATGACTACGTTATTTCTTCATGATGGACAAACCTATAACAAAAGTGTGTATGCTACTAGAAACTTGGAAAGATGAGCATCTCATATAGCTTGGCATGTTGGAAGGATGCTTTTGCATACTTCTTCCAAACGGTATGTTTTGGCACTCGACACAGCTTCCCTTCCAATTTTTCTTGGAGGAAAAAATCGTTTCCTACGTTATGCCTTTGTTTTTATTTAATTTTTGCTCCTTTTTAAGGGCACATTTGGAACATGTTTGAAATCTATATGATGATGAAATAATGGAAGAAGTTTTCTTTGTACCTTTGGTAACGTATCAGATAAGCATGTTTCTCCTTCTCACATCCTTCTTTCTTGGAACGTTATGTTTCATTCTCATCTTGTCATGTACATTACAGTCTTTTCCTCATTGAAATTTAACTCCTAATTCATGTAGTATGATGTTTCCATATTTCACATAATCTCCCTCGTCATGGCATTTTGTGGCACCATATCTGTTTTAGTGACAGATATGGGAGACTCAATCTTAATCAAAAACCTAAATACAAAACGACCATAATCGCTTCTACAATTTTGTTTTGTGTCAAGCATCTTTGCAACATATCCAGATTTCAATTGTCCCACAACACATGCCAAAGGTGGGACATGTTTTCGTTTTGAGTTGAAACCTTTCTCTCAATCATGCAGACCACAATTCAATAAGAAAGCAAAAATAGAGTAATTGTGTAAGAAGAAGAAGAAGAACAAGAAAAAGAAAGTTTGTAGAACAATGGATGTCCTTTGGCTGCTGAGATATCAGAAAAATTAGCAGTATGACGTGGATTAGACACCTCAAAGGGGCAAAGGATAGGATTGCAGACTAGGTTGGTGGGTGGGTGTGATTTTTTTTTGGAGGAAATTCATTGAGCATACCGGTTTTGGCCAAGGGGTATTAATCAATAATCTACTCCAAAATCGGCATAGACATCACAATCATCATAACTTCACGACACATTTAAGATGGACACAATCTCAAAGGCACCTCTGGCATTTCCCGATTCATTTGAGGTATGGGAAGCACCGTGGTGGTTTTGCCAGCTGGTTCGCTAGCGGGGTCTTGGTGTTTTGTTGGAAGAAATCTGGTTCTTTTTACGTGGATTCCAGATCTTAAGTGGGTCCCATTTATTGGTTTTGTTCTGGCTCAGACAAGAAATTTGCACAGCTTGCGAGGAAAGCGCAAGAAACAACAACCTAGAACTTGTCGGTCAAAGAGTGTATGGTATTGAACTAAAAAATGAGCCCCCACATACACTGTCCGATACATTCACCCAATACACTTTTGCATTGGCAAGGGGGGGGGGGGGGGGGGGGGGGGGGGAAGTGGGGATTGCATGCGTCAAGCCATATCTCCAATACCTCCCCCCAACATCCCAGAATGCATAAGACAAACGTTTCGGTGAATGGACACAGCCAAGTATCGGATATGCTACAAACTTGTTCACTTTTGAACACCATCTGGNTGGGGGGGGGGGGGGGGGGGGGGGGGGGGGGGAAGTGGGGATTGCATGCGTCAAGCCATATCTCCAATACCTCCCCCCAACATCCCAGAATGCATAAGACAAACGTTTCGGTGAATGGACACAGCCAAGTATCGGATATGCTACAAACTTGTTCACTTTTGAACACCATCTGGAACACATCTGTCAAGGCACTTAAGCGAAGATCAAGGTCCGGTATTCACCCTTTTTTTTCTACCGTCATTGAATATGAGTAATTGTTCAAGCACATGCAAAGGCAGATGCGCCCTTGAGAGATGTTCTTGTGCAAAAATTTTATTTTTCTCATCCAAATCCACGTTTCTCTTCTCAGTGTTTGAGTGTAGATGTATATTAGGACTTTCAGAACAACTTCCAAATGGCATCGTGGATTTTTATCATCTGATAGAAATGTCGTGTATCAGGAGTTCTTAAAAAATCGCCGAAACACATCTCTGGTATTCTACTTGTTCCAAAGTCCACCATCTGATGGAGGGTGGATTTCATGCAGACATAAACTATGAAAAAACACGGTCTTGGTCGATTGAACTTTGCTGTCCATCAATGCGTCCGCATAGACGCACAGAAATAAACTACAGATATAGCTGCTAACATAATCGAGCATGGGAATAGACACATGTTTCACATTTTGTTGGCATTGAAATGTTATAGCTCTACATTCGCGGGTGATAAATGCATCTGCACTGTTATGCAAGCAGCATTTTCTGATGTTGATAGGCCTGCAAGCGGAGGTCAAGTTGTGGGTACAGATGTTCTTTCTTACGATGTATTTTTAGGTTTCCTAGATTAAAGAAAAACGTAGCTATTGCCGTCTTATAGTAGGAACATACAACGGTGTTTCCATGTTTTCAAGTATATTGTGTGGAGACCTTCATGTAACTATTTTTGCTACATCCAAGTTCCCTAAAATTTTGTCTTGTGTCACGAAGACATGGTTTCATGTACGCTTCTTTCTAAAGGCCAAAAAAATCTCCATCCACAAACTAGGGAATTCTCTTACCACCTTCCTCAGCTTATACACTTGCGATGTACATAGCAAGTACTGAGTTGTTTTTAGGGCTGATTGGCCATAAATGTGTCAAGGTGGCAGATAAACATTTGGGTAGGTTTATCCTTCTTAAGGTGGTATCAGACTCACTGAATCTGCTCACATCAGCAGTTAAAAACTCCATCTGACATTGGTACTACTCCTTTTGCTCATACAACAACTCACATTGCTACAGCCCTTGCCACCATACACTCTTGGTGGTCACATGGTGATGCAGCTGCTCCTAACACTACAACAGCGTCTTTGTTGCTGCAGGTCACCGTGACGTAGTGTGGCCTCCGAGGAATACAGCTGCAACGCTGAATCTCACTAATGCTGCCAATGCTTTTTCTTTGGAGCATGGCTCAACAAGAAATGTCTTGATGCTCTAATAGAATTTTAATATGCCTAAAAGCTTCCTACCTTTGTTGTTGCTGATGTGGCAACATAGTCGAGTCAGCTGGTGCACTAGCATGCATGGAAGGTGCAAGATCAGCAATGGTTTGGTTTGTAGAGACACGAATAGTATCATAATCTTCAATAGCTCCGATGTGCATAGTGGTGCTCAAGTGCTGACTTACCCATACACTGATTACTGTCCACTAGTCTCCACATACACACATGTATACAGGAGAGCAAATCAACATGGCTGTTATGCACACCAGGTGGCTCTCTAAAGTAATGGCATGCTCAAGTTCTACAAAGTTATTGCAAGCTCTGCTCTAGTTACCTCAGCCACTTGCATAGTTGAGGGTTTGTTCCAATGGGCCAACAAGCAAATCCTTGGAACATCTCATATGAAACACCATCGTAGAAATATCACTTGGTATGGCATTCCCACATATGTTAGGATATAATAGATTGTCTTACATGCATGGCTGGTTTCTGTGGTTGCTTCAGATAAGCTTTCGTGTGCTGACTGTACGAGGGTCATTTTGCCAGATTTCTTCTACAATAGCTTCCCTTGAATTGATTCCAAAAAGGTCTGGCTTGATTCCACGGGTGGCGGCGGCCACAACTTGTGCATGATGGTACGAGGTGAAACCTTGCTCTACCCAACCACTCACCAATCATTTTTCTTCACGCGTCTCTAAGCAAGCTTGCAACAAATCCATGGTTTCTGCCTCTCCCCCTCCCCCTTCTCTCTCTCTCTCTCTCTCTCTCTCTCTCTCTCTCTCCCTCTCTCCATGATATGTTGCGAAGGCAGCAGCCATAGTGCCACCTCTTGGTCTACCCGTATTCGTGCAATGGTAGCCGCACTAACTGCAGCTGTTATCATCACCGCAGCCACCTCTGTGCCGGCGGCCACCACCACCTTCTTGTGGCGGCCATTGTTGCGGACCCGGCTGCTACCTCNGCAAGCTTGCAACAAATCCATGGTTTCTGCCTCTCCCCCTCCCCCTTCTCTCTCTCTCTCTCTCTCTCTCTCTCTCTCCCTCTCTCCATGATATGTTGCGAAGGCAGCAGCCATAGTGCCACCTCTTGGTCTACCCGTATTCGTGCAATGGTAGCCGCACTAACTGCAGCTGTTATCATCACCGCAGCCACCTCTGTGCCGGCGGCCACCACCACCTTCTTGTGGCGGCCATTGTTGCGGACCCGGCTGCTACCTCCACCCTCATAGCAGCGGCAGTGGCCATTACCATCTGCCTCTCTTGCAACAGCAGCTGTGGCTGCCGCTGCTCTCATAGCCACAGCCATCATCTCTCAACGGCTGTTGCTAGGCCGGCTCTTGCCTCTGCACCCAAGTGGCGGTAGTAGCCAATGTCACCTATTAGCTGGCCTGGACATTTGCAACAACACCATAGTAGCTGTGGTCCCACTGCCCCTAGAGCCACATTAGTGGCCGCCACCATAGCGGTAATCGTTCTCCACCTTGTGCCATGCTGCAGTTTCCATCGTACATATGCCTCCAACATTGCCTTTTTCTATGGGTGCCCTTCTTGGCGGCGTAGCCGCTGTCGTTGTTTTCATCTTGGTATCACTACCCGAGTTACTGCCTATCTTCTCTCCATCTAACTAGGAGAAGGCCGCCATCAATGACTCTTTCATGGCATGGAGGAACGAGGAGCAGCGACAAAATGATGCTCATGAGTACCGGCGCCAACATCACATACAAGTACCAGGCAAGTGCGATTTATACAAGGTCCCTGTAGAGTTCAAGAGCAAACATGAGGAGATGGAAAGCCAGGTGTACACTACTGAAAACATCCCAGCTGGAGACTTTGACAAGATTCCTTGTATGCTTGAAGCATCGGTGCACTCCTACCCCTCTTGTTCTCCCTATTGGGGATGCACAACCACCATAGCATCCTCATTCGCAGTCATTCAGCACAAAAACACCAGTAGTCACCACCCGCGATGCTATTAGGTCAGGAATCTTTGAATCCCTTTATGAATGAGAGTTTGGCACATGCACAGGCGGCCAGTCTCTCCTGTGCTGTGCTTGATACAGTAACAACTGCTGCAGCCATATTTTCAGCCACCGCTAGAGTCTCACATGCACTTGTAGCCACTGCTGGTGGTCACGCTGAGGAGGAGGCTACACAAGAAGCATCCACATTTGGGCCACTTGCAGCAGATGCTGTGAACGTGGCCACAAAAATCTCCACAACAGAAGGATCAATTTGTTCTGCCGTTGCAACTCTAGCCACATTGGCCTCATCTGTTGTCCGGTCCATCCGGGCCACTACCC
Source organism: Penium margaritaceum (assembly GCA_023375785.1). Lineage (NCBI taxonomy): Eukaryota > Viridiplantae > Streptophyta > Zygnematophyceae > Desmidiales > Peniaceae > Penium > Penium margaritaceum. The sequence continues at coordinate 12,711 of SZWC01013137.1, forward strand.
GCTCTCCCGTCGTCTTCATTGCATCATCTACCACTCCCATCTCAGGATATGTCTACTCCCTTGTTTTAGTGTGTGCAGTCGTAGCAGACGTTTCCACAGCCACATTGATTGGCTTCTTGTGTGTCATCATCTTGGCGGCATCCTAAATCTTTGTGATGTCTTCGTCTGTCATATTGTGCTCCTGCCAATTTTTTTCTACTGCCTCTTCCTCCACGAGATACGCATTCTTCCTCACACTCTCTATCTCTTGGAAGGTTCTTACGTAGAATTTTGGTATCGCTGTAGGTTTTTGTGCAAGTGTTGACGACGTCTTCATCACCTTGTCACCACCCCTTTTCAAATTCTCATGCCCACTAGGGTGGGGGAAACAATGCATGAAATTTCTTTGATTTTCCATCCTCACTGAACTTCCATTCATCATGCCCAACCACAAAGCAGTCATCGCAGAGCTGTAGGAGCAGCTACATTAGGCTCGTTTGGCTGTGGAACTTGCTGATGGTTGCCACTAGGCTCTTTACATCTCAAAAGCAGAGCTTCCTGAAGTAGTGGCTGATCTTCTGCAATGTCTGCTAGCTGAGCACAATCCTTCTGCTGCTGCTAGCGCTCCTAGTGCTGCTGGTACCACCGGAGCTATGGGTACCGCTGGGGGCCCTGGCTCAAGGGGTGATGCTATCTCATCCTCTTCTGCTGCTACAGCCACTAGTACTGTTGCAAATCCCTCTGCTCTTACTTGTGCTCCATTCCTTGCCAGGTAAACATTGAGATTGTGCCACCGGATGATGAACGCTTGGCCGCCACCATGCCTGCAAGGTGGGCACGTACTACCATACAGTCCGGCCTGTCCACTAGCTCTTCATCTCCATCCTCCGCTAAATCTGCCAGCGCTTCCTCTCCCGTTGGCACCTCATCCTCTTTTGCTGCCTCTGTTCAGCTTCACCATTTCTCTACCCAGCCCTCTGGCACTCTCAAGCCTGGCTGACATCCTTAACCTAGTCAGATGTGCTGTATGTGCCTGGTCTCAACGTCAGCCTGCTCTCCGTGACCACCCTTGATGACCAGGGTATGGACTATGTGTCCAACCATGGTGTCGGTACTGTATTTTTGTTGTCTTCCATTTTTGTTGTGATGCATGCTCTTTGTTGCATTTTCTTTGTTTCGTGTTTTATTGTCTCTCCCATTGCCTTCCGCTGCCTTTGCACTTGTCCATGTCGTATTTTCATTGTCTGGAAAGAAAACACACCTTTTACACCGTCATCTCCGTCATGTTCATACCGCCAGCATTGAAAGCCTACTTCACCTGGTCTCAAAACTGCTTCCTTTGAACCCACTTGCATGTCTGATACCTTGACTGTGCTCAGGGAGAGATGCATCCCTCTCTCTTCTCCACCTCTTATTAAATCACCTCTCATCCTCTTGAGCTTTTCCATGCAAATGTTCTCTGTCGTACTGGTAACTTTTCACGTTTTGGCTGGGTCTTTACTCTACGTCACAAGAGTGATGTCACTGGTGTGCTTGGAGAGTAGTTTCCTCAGGCCAACGAGGGTGGTAATGTCAGCTGCGTGTGTTTTGTTCAGATTGTGGTGGTGAAATCTTTTGGTCCTATGTGCCGTTTTCTTACCTCTCGTGGGGTGCATATGTAGTCCTTGGCTCCTTAGACACCCCAACAGAACGGTGTGTTAGAATGTTGGAACCGTACCCTTGCTGATGGTGTCCGCTCTCTCTTTTTGCTGAGTATGAACTTCCTCCCCTCTTTGCCTTAGAGGCCATGCTCAACATGACTTAGACGTGGAACTAAGTTCTCCACGGTCCTCTCCCTGGGAAGATTATGCCATATGAGCATTGGACTGGTCATATGCTGATCTTCTCTTGGCTCACATATGGGGCTGTCTTGATTGAATGTAGCTTCCCAATGAAATTCCTGATGGCAAGTTGTCTACCTCGGGTCTCCTCTGTGTCTTTCTCAGCATTTCCTCACAATACAAAGCCTGACACTTCCAGGATCCCTCTCGCGATCATATCATTTAGTCTCGTGATGTGCTCTTGTTTTATTCTTTCTTTCAACATGATCCTGATTATCTTGTCTCTACTGACACCCTTTTCCTGCTCTCTTGTTTGAGTACAGTGGGCATCTCTCCTCCGGTCACTCTTGTTGCCTCCTTGGGTTATGGAAAGATGTCAGTGGTTCCTCGCACTCTAACAGTTACTGAGCACCCAATGTCTCCCCATCAGTTCCCTTTGATGGGGGCTCCGAAGCGGCCATGTATGACCAATAGTCTCACCCATGAAACAGTGCATCAGAAAGTGTCTTGGGAAGTGAACAGACTAGTGAACATGGATGGTTCACAGAAACTACTAAAAATCACAGACAACCCATTACAGTTTTCATTCTACACAAGGAATGCATATCTGGGCATTCCTGACATGCATTCATCTGGATGTTTCGTGAAAAATGTTTGCATGCAGGAACACACTTTTTGATACACTGATTAACAAGTGCGTGAATCTGAGGTGATCAACCATAACTTGATGGGGCTTCCAATGGGGCCTCTGTTTTCTTAGCCCTGTCCTCTCCATGTGGCTCAGCATCAAGTCCTTCCTCTGATCACTGACACTCTTGTTCTTCTATTTCCACTTATCAGCCCCATGTGCCCTCGTCTACCCCTGTGTCCTCCGTTGCTCATCCCCCCATGGCTCTCATTCCGTCACCAGATCTGATCAGTCATGTCCTCCTATCCCCAAGCCTTATACTCGTGGGGGGTGGCTTCGTGCCCTTCCCTCCCAGGGTGGCGTTGTGTCGGGTGACCCCGGCCTGGGTGGTTTGGATCTTGCCACCTCTGCCTTGGATGATCTTGGCGTTGGGGTCATGCATCTTGGCACAACCCTTGGCTACTTTCTCATCTATGAGGGGCTCCAAAGTGCCATTGACATCTACGTGGCGGGCTGTGTCGCTGCCTGTTTTGCTGCCATTGGCCTCTCCCATTTAGGCCCCAAGCCCACTACTGTGCGTGAGGCTCGAAAATCTATTGGTTCATCCTCCTGGGAGACATCCATGGAGGAGGAGCTCAACACCCTTCAAGAGAATGGGGTGTACGAGCAGGTAGACTTGTTGCCTCTGTGCAAATTTGTCTCAATACATTGAGTCTTTTGACGTAAGCTGAGTCCCGATGTTGCTATTGTTCGCTACAAGGTGTGTCTCACCGCCAAGGGTTTCTCACAAATCCCTGGCATGCACTTTGATGAGACGTTTTCATTCATTAGGCGCTACACCACTGCTAGTGCCCTTAGTCTGGTGGTGCACCATGTCTGGAAACTCGAAAAAATGGATGTGAACAATGGATTTCTGCATAGCACCTTGGATGAGGAGATCTACATGGTGCAGCTGCTTGGTTTAAATGATGGCACCAACAAGGTCTTGCGAGTTCGCAAGACCTAGTATTGGTTGAAGCAGTCCTCTTGGTGCTGGAACATGGACATCACTTCCACTCTTACGAGGGATGGGTACTACAGCAGTGCGGCTGGCCGTACACTGTTTGTTGGTCCTCCGTCGTCCCCTCTTGCTACTGTTCTTGTTTATGTTTATGGCTTGCTCATTGACTCCCTTTGCTATGCTATAATCTGTGTTTAGAATGAAGGACCTTGGCCCTGCTTGAGTGTTACTTGGCATGGAGCTCGAGTGGGACCGTCCAAATCGCACATTTCATGTATAGCGGGTTGCGTACACCCTCTGACTTGGTCAACGCTTTGCTCCCCTGCTTGCTACAAATCCATCAGCTTCTACCACATGACCCCAACTAGGCAGAGACTTTGGAAAACGCATGATGTGACTCAGCTGGAAGTGGAAGTGGAGGTCACTGAATATCTTTGAGTCATTGGCTCCTTGATGTATCTTGCCACAATTACGCACGCGGATATTACGTTCACTGTCAACTATTGGGCTCAATTCTCTCACTGCCCATTGCAAGGTCATCTTGAGGCTCTAATTCATTTCGTGTTTGATTCGCACTCTCGACAACATGTGTTGGCTTAAGCTATAGAGAACGGCCCTGTATAGTTGTCCACGACTCAAGTGAGAGCAACAGGGCTCATGACCCTGACGCACACAGGCGGCCAGATTATGTCTTCTTGGTTGGAGGCACTTTTGTGTCTTGGAAAAGCGGCAAGCGAGGTTGCAATGCACAAAGCTAAAATGAGGCCGACTACATCACTCTAGGCTCAAGTAACTAGTTGTGTTGCCTCTTGCACCAACTGCGCGTGCCAATTTGTCAAATCATTTCGTCGTGACAACCAAAGCACAAATGCCATTGCTAGAAATCATGGCATGCACCACTCACACACCAAGCATATCAACGTCGAGCACCACTTTATGAATGCATTGCTCTAGTGTTGTGAAGGGTTTTCTGGGTAGGCATACATGTGAGAGGGCTAGTTTCCTAACCACGGAATCATATCTGGCTCGTTCAAGTTTGTTGTGCATGTACTTGGCATGTCCACCCTCTACACCTGACTCAGTCCGAATTCTATTGCCCTCTTGTAGCTTTGTAGAGTACATTGTCCTCTGTGAACGTGCATCCCGTGTTGTCTTTAGCGACTTCTGTGATTTTTCGCATGTGGGCCAGGAGGGGTGTCAATATTCGAGCTCAAGTGCTGACGTACCAAGACACTTTTCACTGTCCACTGGTCTCCATACACACACATCTATGAAGGAGAGTAAATCAACATGGATGCCATGCAGAACTAAGTGGCTCAAGTTCTCGCCTCCTCTGCTCTTATTGCCTCACCCACTTGGGCAGCAAAGGGCTTGTACCCATGGGCTAGCCAAGAGCTCTTTGAAACATCTCATATGGAATGCGGTTGCAATAAACTCACTTGGTGGCATGCCCACATACACTTTGGCACGTGTGGATTGTGCATACATGGTTAGTTTTTGTAGTTGCGCTAGGTTAGTTGCAAGTTCTGTATCCTCCTCAGGTCATGATATTGGATTTTTGCGGCATCAGCAACTCTCGGATTAATTCCCAAGAGGTCTGGCTCCCCAAGGCTAGAGGCTACACTTCGTGCGTGATGCATGAGATGGGGTTCACTCCCTGTGCCTCGCTCCACCTAACCACTCACCAATCGCTTTTCCTCGTGACTATCCAAGCGAACAAATCCATGGCGTCTCCCTTTCTCCCTCTCTCTCACTCTCTCTTGCTCTCATTCCATCGCATCATTCCACTAACTACATAGAGAGAGAGAGAGAGAGAGAGAGAGAGAGAGAGAGAGAGAGAGAGAGAGAGAGAGAGAGAGAGAGAGAGAGAGAGAGAGAGAGAGAGAGAGGGCGGGAGGGAGGGAGGGAGGGAGGGAGGGAGGGAGGAAGAGAGAGAGATGGGAGGGGGTGGAGGGGGGGAGAGGGAGAGGGAGAGAGAGAGAGACAGAGAGAGACACAGAGAGAGAGAGAGAGAGAGAGAGAG
>SZWC01013138.1:0-19626 GCA_023375785.1 Penium margaritaceum
GATGGTTGAAGTCACAGATGGTTGAAGTAGCAGATGGTTGAAGTCATAGATGGTTGATGTTGCAGATGGTTTAAGTTGCAGATGGTTGCAGTTGCAGATGGTTGAAGTTGCAGATGGTTGAAGTCACCGATGGTTGAAGTCACAGATGGTTGAAGTCACAGATAGTTGAAGTTGCAGATGGTTGAAGTTGCAGATGGTTGCAGTTGCAGATGGTTGAATTTGCAGATGGTTGAAGTCACAGATGGTTGAAGTCGCAGATGGTTGAAGTCGCAGATGGTTGAAGTCACAGATGGTTGAAGTTGCAGATGGTTGAAGTTGCAGATGGTTGAAGTCACAGATGGTTGAAGTTGCAGATGGTTGAAGCTGCAGATGGGAGAAGTCGCAGATGGTTGAAGTCACAGATGGCTGAAGTTGCGGATGGTTGAAGTCACAGATAGTTGAAGTCACAGATGGTTGAAGTTGTAGATGGTTGAAGTCACAGATGGTTGAAGTTGCAGATGGTCAAAGTCACAGACGGTTGAAGTTGCAGATAGTTGAAGTCACAGATGATTAAAGTTGCAGATGGGTGAAGTCGCAGAAGGGAGAAGTCGCAGATGGTTGAAGTCGCAGAAGGGAGAAGTTGCAGATGGTTGAAGTCATAGATGGGAGAAGTTGCAGATGGTTAAAGTTGCAGATGGGTGAAGTCGCAGAAGGGAGAAGTCGCAGATGGTTGAAGTCGCAGAAGGGAGAAGTTGCAGATGGTTGAAGTCATAGATGGGAGAAGTTGCAGATGGTTAAAGTTGCAGGTGGAAGAAGTTGCAGATGGGAGGAGTCACAGATGGGGTCTAAGATGGGTTGCAATAACAACATCAACAAAAAAAACCGTTTCTGAAAATATGGAAAGAAAGAACCAAACAATGAGGCACTCACCGGAACAAAAGGGCAGCCTCTACGCTCAGCTCCTTGTCCATGGCTTCAATTTCAGGCGAGCTGTCCGCCACACCCATTGTGGCAGACGCGGCAATAGTTGGGTCAGCTGTCCACCACTTCAGCAGCAGCATCGAATATGCTGCTAAGTACTTTCGGCGTAACTCACAGCTGTGCTTTATGGACTGCTCTTGCTACTGCTATGGACTGGGAGGTGCACCAAATGGATGTGACGAGTGCTTTTCTGAATGGTGACCTCGGAGAGGATGTGTACATGGAGCAGCCGGAGGGGTATGTGGTGGAGGGAAAGGAGGATTTGGTGTGCAAGATGGTGAAGGCCCTCTACGACCTGAAGCAAGCCCCGCGAGCATGGTACCACAAGATGGATGAGCAACTGGCTGGCCTTGGTTCCCTCTAGCACACCTGATCCTGTGCTACTGCCAGTTCCCTCGGACACACCTGATCCCGTGCCCGTTTCAGTTCACCATCACCTGATCTTGTACCAGAGTTGGTCCCCTCTAAAAAAAATGAAACGATCAAAGGCAGCCCTCAGAGAGGTGATCAAGCTCACCAAGAGCCGCTAGGCAGGACCAATTGCATGTGAGAGACAAGTTGTAGGTTGCAGAGACAAAGATACGGAGGCGTGTGCAGTTGATTAGAGAGTACGAATGGCTGGTTTGACTCTTGGATGAGAAATAACATTAGCACAGCTTTCTAACAAGCCCAAGTACGCCTCATTTGGCACATGGAGGTGGAAGAACCACTCTGTCAAAGTTCACCTCCTAACACACTCCTAACCTAGCCGGATGAGCGGCGGTCACACTCTCACACAAGAGAATTACCATCCCTGCCATGTGCACAACCAAGAATCTTAGTGGGAACCTTCCTTGAAGCTCCCTGAAGGTCCTCCTGCCACCTTTCTACCTTGAAGGCCGCTCCAAACCTCCCTGGCCAATAATTCTGGCCGTTGTTGGTGCTGGTAGCGCAGGAGCCATCACTTGAACCGGATCCATTGCCACCAAACCTTGAAAATCCATGTATCCCTCAAACGAACTCCAAATCAAGTTCCGTAAAGTGCTACAGAACAAGGAAAACATCCTCTATTCATCCGTTGTTTCTGATTATTTTATCGAGAAACCCACTCTGGTCGCTTCTTTTTAGCAACCCATATCCAACATTTTCCCACTTTGTAAGAAAAAGAATCACACAATTCCACACTATGCCCTCAGCTGTTGAAAGCAATTTCCTGCCAGTGGCTTGGTCAAGAAATCTGGCAACATCATTCTTGAGGGACAGAACTTGATGTGCACCACATCCTTTGCCACGAGTTCGCGGATGAAGTGGTAGCGGAGGTCAATATGCTTGGTGCGGGCGTGGAACTCTGTGTTCTTTGTGAGCGTAATGCCACTCATGTTGTCACAATAGATGGTTGTTGCAGTTGTCTGCTGCTGCCCAAGACTTGCCAGCAGCTCATGCAGCCACACTGCTCCCTTTGCTGCTTCACTCAAAGCGATGTACTCTACCTCGGTGGAGGAGAGGGCAACACACTCCTACTCCTTGCTCCCTCTAGCTGATTGCTGCTCCTCCAAGTTAAAGCACAAAACCACAAGTCAATCGCCTTGTGTTCATATCTCCGCCCCAATCTGTGTCGCTGTAGCCAGTGAGGATGGGGCTGTTGTTGCCATTGAAAGTGAGGCTAGGGCTGCTGCTTCTGTCGAGGTAGCACAGCACGCGCTTGACGGCCTCCCAATGCGGCACGCCCAAATTCGCGCAAAACTTGCTGAGCACTCCCACTGCTTGGCTGATGTCAAGGCGTGTGCCGACGGCTGCATACATGGGGCTCTCGACTGCTGCTTGGTATGGTACCGCCTCCATGCGGCTGCTATGATTCTTGCTGTGAGGAGCCTGTGTGATGCTCAGCTTTTCTCCTACTTCCAGCGGTGTTGCCACTTTCCGTGCACCTCCCATGTTGAAGCGTTTGACAATATCTGCAACAGCTCCAAGGTATGCTGCTGTGGATCAATCTTCACCTAGAGACCCAGGTAGTAGCTCAGCTCTCCCATGTCCTTCATGTCGAACCTGGCTGCAAGGGACTACTTAGAATCTTCAAGGAGAGGCTTTGAGTCAGAGGCAATAAGCAAGTCATCAACATAGAGTAGGATGATGACCTGGCTTGCATCCTGTGTGCGCCCATAGACTGCATGATCTGCCTCGCTGTGCACAAAACCAAGGCTAGCCAGCTGCTCATCAATCTTGTGGTACCATGCACGGGTCGCTTGCTTCAGGCCTCAGAGTGCCTTCACAAGCTTGCACACATGATCCTCTTGCCCTTCCACCACATGCCCCTCTAGCTGCTTCATGTACATATCCTCCTCAAGGTCACCATTGAGAAATGCACACATCACATCCATCTAGTGTACCTCCCAGTCCATGGCAGCAGCAAGAGCAAGGATTGCATGGATGGAGGGAAACGTTGCGACGGGTGCGAAAGTTTTGTTGTAATCTACACCCTCAGTCTACGCATACCCCTTTCCAACCAGCCGCGCTTTGTACCTGAGCACCTTACCATCAGCACCGCGCTTGCGTCGGAAGATCCACCCGGCTGCCACGTGGAGCTTCCATGAGATTCCAGGTCTCATTCTTCATGAGTGCCTTGTACTCCTCGTCTTCTGTGGCATGCCAATATGCTACATTGTCACTGTGCATGGCTTTGCTGAATTTCATTGTGTCATCAGCAATGGTGCGGAAGAGAAGCTCGAGGTCAGAAGACTCTTGTGAAGATGAAAGAATGCACAATTTCATCAGCTCCTCCAGCGGCCTCTGTTTGCTTGCGAGGCGCTCGGATCGCCACAGCGGCTCCACAGGACCATTTGCACCATGGTTGAGGCATGCAGACCTCCGTGGCAGCTATTGCTGCTTGCTCGGCTGCTCCTTCCTGTCTGCTTCGGTTGCCGGCTTCTTCACCTCCTCAGCTCCCTTTGCTGCCCTGTCACCACTACCTTCCACTTGCTCCTCTTCAGCTACAGGCTCTTTGGCTCCCACTGGCTCAAGTACCGGTCCAATGGTGACTGCTTCCATAGGGCTCCATGTCCAGCCGTTCACGTTCTCCTTGAATACCACATCACGGCTGCAGACAATCTTGCGTGTGGCGAGGTTGTACAGCCGGTATCCCATGGTGTCATAACCGAGGAAGGCAGCCTTCACTCCCTTGGCATCCAGCTTTTTGCGGTTAGCGGCAGGCACATGGACAAATGTGCCGCATCCAAACACCATTAGGTTTGTGACGTTTGGCTTGCGTCCCGCCCACGCATCCTCCATCGTCATTAGGTGCACAACACGTGTCGGGCTCTGGTTTTTCAAGTACAAGAGGGTATTGAATGCCTCTGCTTAGAGTTTTGGCGGGAGCTCGGTGTCCTTGAGCACACTGCGGACACGCTCCATGAGTATGCGGTTGGCATGCTCAGCCACGCCATTCAGCTGCGGTGTTGTAGGTGGTGTCACCTTGTGTCGGATCCCGCGATTCTTTAGGAATTCACGGAAGTCATTGGAGAGGTACTCGCCTCCGCCATCGATGCAAAGAACCATTGAACGCCTGCCACTCTTATTCTGTGCAGCAGCCACCCATGCCTTGAATGCGTCAAAACATTTATCCTTCCCAGACATCCACGTCTTTTGTGACTTGTCATCAATAAACATAACAAAGTAAAGCTTGCCGGACAAGGACTGTGATGGCATGGGACCAAACACATTGGAGTACACAAGAGAGAGAAGCTTGGCTGCCATCTTCCCCTCCCATGTGAATGGGTTATGGCCTTGCTTCTCTTCAATGCAGCTCTTGCAGGCCGACACACTGGGCTGCTTCACCTCCTTCAGCTGTAGGCCGCGCACCATCTGTTGCATGGAGATGATTGCACCAGGTGTCCAAGCTGTCGATGCCACAGGCCGATGTCGTTGTCTCCCACTCTCGCAGCTGTTGTTGAGGTAGGTACCTTCTTCAATGCCACAAAAAGACGGTAGAGGTCATTTTCATTGTCCGCCTTTGCATGCACCTGGCCTGCACGTGCTGAGATGGTGCAACCACCATTCTCAAAGTTGACCTGCAGGCCTTGGGAGATGAGATAGGAAACAAAGAGGAGGTTTGTTGCCAGCCCCGGAACATGGAGCACCCCCTTCACATGATGTTCCACGTGCTTCTCCTCGACAGAGGCACAGAAGACAATCTCACCCTCTCCCACCGCCATCTGCACATGATTGTCACCCATGTGTATTTGGCGAGGCTCAATAGTGGTGTAGAAAAAAAAACACTCCCGGGAAGAGGCCATGTGCTGAGTGGCTTCAGAGTCGATGATCCAGAACAAGGCAGTGTTGGCAGAGACGTGCAGGACCCGGATGGTGCTCACGAATCCCCTCTCCCAATTAGCGGCATTGACAGAGGCGTCGGACTGTTTCCCCACTCCATCCCCGGTCATAAGGTCTGCCTTCTTCTTCCGGCATTTGCACGTCCAATGGCCTGGTGGTACTTTCCCTTCTTCTTTCCTCCACCTCCGTCACTGTTGGTTGATGCAGCACCACTCCTGTGATTCATGTTGGTGACAAGGGCTAGGTCTAGTCCGCTTCCTCCTCCCTCCTTGCAGTGCTCCTCAAATACCAGGCTCTCCTCCACGTCATCAAGCGAGAGCTTATTACCACGCTTGTCCAGGGCAACAATGAAGGGAGTGTAGCTGCTAGGAAGGCCAGAGAGGATGGTCAGCATGAGAACACGTTCCTTGACAGGGTCCTCAAGCACAGCAAGCTGCTCAGCCAAAGCTTTCACCATGTTCAGATAATCAATCATGGAGCCGGACTCATCCATCTTCACGGTGTGAAAGCGACGATGCAGCTGCACGTTCATGAGGATTGAATTGGAAGCATAAGTGGACTCAAGCTTGTTCCAAACCTCTTTTGGGGTGAGGATGCCGCGGACAAGGAGTTGCTGTCGTTCGGCGAGGTGGAGGTAGATGGTGGCAAGGGTGCGGTCCCGCTTCTTGCAGTGGGTACAGGCCTCGGCAGCAGAGAGGGAGAATTCAACAGAGTCAGCCTCACGTGGCTCCAGAGTCTCCACGAGCACCATCTTTATGTTGTTGCTCTAATTAAATAAATTCTTGCCTTCAAACCTGGCAAAATTGCCGCCGACAACCACAGGAGAGGATTTTGCCATGTTGACTACAACGTTGGCCCACGAGAAGCCTCTCTCACACACCAGTGTATTAGGGATGCCTCAAATACAAGGCAAGGTCTTGTTTTGACTCTAATACCACAGAAACAATCAAAGGCAGCCCTTAGGGAGGTGATCAAGCTCACCAAGAGCCGGTTAAGCGCGTGCTACACTACCTCGACAGCAGCAGCAGCCTTTGCCTCACCTTCAAGAGCAAAAACAGCCCCATCCTCATCAGCTACAACAACGCAGATTGGGGAGGTGAACTGGACACAGGGAGGTCAACCAGTGGGTTTGTGTTTGTGCTCGGGGGAGGTACAATCAGTTGGAGGAGCAAGAAGCAAGAGTGCATCGCCCTATCCTCCACCGAAGCAGATTACATCGCCCTGAGTGAAGCAGGAAAAGAATCCGTGTGGCTGTGTAAGCTGCGGGCAAGCCTTGGACAGCAGCAGACCACAGCGACTACAACCTACTCTGACAACATGAGCGACATTTCTCTGACCAAGAACGCAGAGTTTCACGCCCGCACCAAGCACATCGCCATGTGATATTACTTCATCCGCGAGCTCGTGGCAAAGCAGGTGGAGCAGATCAAGTTCTGCCCTTCAAGAATGATGCCGGCAGAGTTCCTGACCAAGCCACTGGCAGCGCACCGCTTTCAACAACTGAGGGGACAGTGCGGACGTGTGTGATGTTTTTTCTCGCCAAGTGGGAGAATGATGGATATGAGGGTGCCAGAAAGTGACAAAAATAGGTTGCTTGATAAAAATAATGTGGAATTATGGTTACATGTAGGATGGTTCAAAGGTTCCAACGCACTTTACGGAACTCAATTCGGAGTCTGTTTGAGTGAGATATGGATTTCCAAAGTTTGGAGATAATGGGTCGGGTTCAACTGATGACCTGAGCACTTTGAGCTCAAAAGGCGGCAAGATTATTGTCCAGGACGGCTGAGAGCGTCCTTCAAGGAGAAAATCCAGTTGGAGGACCTCCAAGAGACTTCAAGGAAGGAGCAAACCACGAGTGTTGGCCGTGCAGGTCGTGTGAGACATAATTCTCATGTGTGACAAGGTGACTGCCGCTCATCCCGCTAGGATAGGAGAGTGTGCTAGAGGGTGAACTTTGAAAGAGTGTATCTCAGTGCTCCCTTGGCCAAATGAGGCGTATAAGGGCTTGTTATAAATCTGTGATCATTTAATTTCTCAACCAAGAGTCAATTCTGACATTCGTGATTCCTGCAGTTCTACATTTACTTCCGTGATTTATGACTGCGTAACTTGCAACTCCCTATCGCAAATAGTTGGTCCTGCCCAGGCGGCTCTTTGTAAGCCTGATCACCTCCCTGAGGGCTGCCCCAAGTTTCCATCAAAACTTACATGGCTCTAGTGTCCCTTCAGTACCATCTTCATGTTGTAACTCCAGTTGAAGAAATTCTTGCCTTCGAACTTGGCGATGTTGATGCCGGCGACCACAGAAAAGCGGATGTTGCCTTGTTGACTGCAACGTTGGCCCACGAAAAGCCTCTCTCAAACACCAGTGTGCAAGGGATGCCTCAAAGACGAGGCAAGGTCTTGTTTTAGCTCTGATATTACTGAAACAATAAAAGGCAGCCCTCAGGGAGGTGATCAAGCTCACCAAGAGCAGCTAGGCAAGACCTATTGTATGTAAGAGACAATTTGTAGGTTGCAGAGACAAAAATACGAAAGCGTGTGCAGTTGTGTAGGGAGCTTGAATTTCTGGTTTGACTCATGGATGATAAAGTAAATTAGCACAGCTTTTTTACAAGCCTAAGTATGCCTCATTTTGCACATGGAGGTGGAAGAATCACTCTGTCAAAGTTCACCTCCTAGCACACTCCTAGCCTAGCGGGATGAGCGGCAGTCACACATTTACACAAGAGAATTACCATCCCTGCTATGTGCACAACCAATAATCTTGGTGTGAGCCTTCCTTGAAGCTCCCTGAAGGTCCTCCTACTGCCATTCTACCTTGAAGGACGCTCCAAACCTCCCTGGCCAATAATTCTTGCCGTCATTGGTGCTGGTAGTGCAGGAGCCGTCACTTGAACCGGACCCATTGCCACCAAACCTTGAAATTCCATATCTCCCTCGAACGGATTCCAAATCAAGTTCCGTAAAGTGCAATAGAACCAGGAAAACACCCTCTATTCATCTTGTGTCTGACGATTTTTATCGAGCAACCCACTTTGGTCTCTTTTTTTTTGGTACCCAATATCCAACAAAACATGACCTAGTTCCTATGTTTATCTCCTCTCGTACACCTGATCCCACACTAGTGACAGCATCTCTGGTTGCATCTAATCAAGCTTCTCCTCTGTGCAAGCTAGGACCTGTCCATGAGTCTTGTGCACCCTCAACTTGTCCGTGCAGGTCTACAGTTCCTCCTCCTCTGACTCAGCTGTCTTCTTCGTGGCCCAAGGTGAGAACCTCAGCATCGGGATTTTCTCACATGCCTGGTGATCGTCTCTGGCCACTATCGTCTAAGGTTCAACAGACAGCTGACCCAGCACGTAGACACATGACTCACAGTTTTGAGACTGGAAAGTCCTGCACAAAGGCCCTTGGCCTTAGTGTCTAGGAAGACTACATTCAGGTGCACCTAACGTGTCCCATCATCCATGAGATGATCTCTCGTCAGTTCTCTATCGCTCGCAATGTCACAACTGATCTTGTTGTGGTTAGACTAAGTCTTGAGGATTGCTTTCTGGCTATTAGAGATCTTCCTTGATGTTGCTTGATTTAGGCACATTGAAAGAGGTAATCTCGGCTAAGGGCACAGAGCAATGGTGTGCTGCCTGTAAGGATGAGCTGAGACCCATTGTGAGCATGGTGTCTATGATCTTTTTTACCTCCCACCCAGAGGGAAGGCTTTAGAGGCTAAGTGGGTCTCTTGCAAGAAGGTGAAGCATGACGGTTCATTGGATCACTACAAGGTCCGCTTGACAGCCAAGCGGTTCGCACAGGTTGAGGGTGCTGATTTCACTAATACGTTCAGACCAATTAATTGTATGACTGCCGCTTGCGCTTGTTCGGGGTTGTTTCTCATCACATCTAGGAGCTCCACCTGATGGTTGTGAACAACACGTTCTTCCATGGCACTTGAGATGGAGATTTACATGGTCGTGCCATTAGTATTTAAGGTTAGTGACAAGGTTTGGCGCTTGTGCAAGGCCTTGTAAGACCTAAAGCAGTCACTCCGGCAACGGAACCTGGAGATCACTGACACACTGACATGTGCCAGGTGTGTTGAGAGTGACGTCAACCAGTCCCACTTTCTGCGACAGATGGTTGAGAGCTTCACCACCATTCTGGTCTCACAGCCAAGTGGTGCACTACATGGTTTCTATGACGTACTAACAACTCTACTGTCAGCAACAGCGTTTGGTAGTAGTCAACGAATACATAGACATTAACTAGGCCTCAAGCCCAGATGGGCACATAAGGAGACCTTTTGTGTTCTTGCTTGGTGGCACTGCTATATCATGGCACAGTGGCAAGCAAGGCTGTTTTACGCTTAGCTCATCATAGGCTGGGTATGTTGTTGGATATGGGGTGCCAAAAAAAGGTGACCAAAGTGGGTTGCTCGATAAAAATCATCAGGTCAAAAGAGTGAACAGAGGATATTTTGCTGGTTCTGTAGCACTTTACGGAACTCGGTTCGGAGTCGTATGAGGGAGATATGGATTTTCAAGGTTTGGTGGCAATGGGTCCTGTTCAAGTGACGGCTGCTGCACTACCAGCACCAATGACGGCAACGATTATTGGCCAAGGAGGTTTGGAGCGGCCTTCAAGGTAGAAAGGCGGTAAGAGGACCTTCAGGGAGCTTCAAGGAAGGTCCCCACCAAGATTATTGGTTGTGCACATGGTAGGGATGGTAATTCTCTTGTGTGAGAGTATGACTGCCGCTCATCCCGCTAGGCTAGGAGTGTGCTAGGAGGTGAGCTTTGGCACAGTGGTTCTTCCAGCTCCAAGTGCCAAAAGAGGCGTACTTAGGCTTGTTAGAAAGCTGTACTAATTTAATTTCTCATTCAAGAGTAGATTCAGACATTCACTTTTTTTAAAACCTACATTCGATTCCGTAAATTCTGTCTGTGCAACGTGCAACTCCCTCTCACAAACAGTTGGTCCAGCCTAGGCGGCTCTTGGTGAGCCGGATCACCTCCTTGAGCGCTGCCCCAGTTTCCATCAGTGGTATCAGAGCTAGAACAAGGCTTTGTCTCGTCCTAGGGGCATTCCTTGCACCCTGTTGTGTGAGAGAACCGTTTGTGGGCTGAAGGTTGCACTACTATGGCGACATCTGCTTCCGTGGTGGCCGGCGTCAACATCACCAAGTTCGAAGGCAAGAACTTCTTCAACTGGAGCAACAACATGAAGATGGTTCTGATGGATAAAGGTCTGTGGAGCCAGGTGGATAAGAAGGAGAAGGAACCAGCAGAAAGCTCCCTCTCCCCTGTCGAGGCCCGTACCTACCGCGAGAAGCGTGACCGCGCCCTCGCAACCATCTACCTCCACCTCGCCGAACGACAGCAACTCCTTGTCCGTGGCATCCTCACACCAAAGGAGGTTTGGAAGAAGCTTGAGTTGACTTATGCTTCCAAGTCAATCCTCATGAACATGCAGCTGCGTCGTTGCTTTCACACTGTGAAAATGGATGAGTCTGGATCTATGATGGACTACATCAACATGGTGAAGTCTCTCTCTGACCAGCTTGCTGTGATTGAGGACCCTGTCAAGGAGCGTGTGCTCATGCTAATCATCCTCCCTGGCCTTCCTAGCAGTTATAGTCCTCTCATTGTTGCCCTGGACCAACGCGGCGACAAGCTCTCCCTCAACAATGTGGAGGAGAGCCTGCTATTTGAGGAGGAGCGGCGCAAGGAAGAGGAGGGCGGAAGCGGACTGGACATTGCTCTCATCACCAACTCTGGTCATGGGGACAGTGCTGCACCAACCAGGGGCAGCGATGCAGGAGGGAAGAAGAAGGGGAACTGCCACTACTGCAAGAAGCCGGGCCATTGGGCGTGCAAATGCCGGAAGAAGAAGGTGGACCTTGCGGCTGGAGTGGGAGCGAGAAAGCATTCCGACGCTTCCGCAAATGCAACAGATTGGGAGAGTGGATTTGTGACCACCATCCGGGTCTTACACGTCTCCGAAAACACCGCCTTGTTCTGGATCATCGACTTGGGAGCCACGCGGCACATGACGTGTCGCCGGGATTGGTTCGTCATCTACAACGCCATCGAGCCTCGTCTTGTGTACGTGGGGGAGAATCATGTGCAAATTGGGGTTGGGGAGGGTGAGATTGTGTAAGAACGTGGAACTTTGTGTGAAGGGGGTGCTCCGTGTTCCAGGGCTGGCAGCTAACCTCCTCTCTGTCTTATCTCTCATATCTGAATGCATGCAAGTTATCTTTGAGAATGGTGGCTACACATTCTCTGCCCGTGCAAGCCGTGTGCTTGCAAAAGCAAACAAGGAGGGCGGTCTTTACTGCCTCTACGTGGCGTCAGAGAAGGAAGCTGACTCAGCGTTGGCGGCAAGAGAGGGAAAACACGACATCGACCTGTGGCACTGCCGGCTCGGTCACCTCGGCTTTGGTGCCATCATCTCCATGCACCACATGGTCTGTGGCCTGGAGCTCAAGGAGGTGAAGCAGCCTGGTGCATCGGCTTGTGAGAGCTGCATTAAAGGGAAGCAAGGACGCGCTCCTTTCACGGGGGAAGGGAAGGGGGCGGCTGAGCTTCTCTCTCTCTTGCACTCTGATTTGTGCAGTCATATGCCATCACAGTCGCTGTCCGGCAACTTGTACTTTGTCACGTTCATTGATGACAAGTCGAGGAAAACGTGGGTGTCCTTTTTGGCTCGCAAAGATGCATGCTTTGATGCTTTCAAGGTGTGGATTGCTGCTGCATAGAATGAGAGTGGCAGGCAGTTGAAGGTGCTTCGCACCGATGGTGGAGGAGAGTACCTCTCCAACGATTTCCACACCTTCCTCAAGCGTCGCGCGATCAAGCACGAGGTCACCCCACCTGGAACACCGTAGCTGAATGGTGTGGCTGAACACACGAACCGCACACTCATGGAGCGTGTACCCACCATACTGAGAGACGCGGAGCTCCCACCAACCTTCTGGGTGGAAGCGGTGAACACTGCTGTGTACCTGAAAAACCAGAGTCCCAAGCGCGCCGTGTCGTTGATGACACCGGAGGAGGTGTAGAAGGGACGCAAGCCAACAGTGATGCACCTGAAAGTCTTCGGGTGTGGCGCATTTGTGCACGTACCTACCGGCAGCCATAACAAGCTAGACGCAAAGTCAGTGCAGGCCGCCTTCCTTGGCTACGACACCATGGACTACCGCCTCTACAACCTCGCTGCACGCAAGATCATCCGCAGCCGTGACGTGGTCTTTCAAGAGGATGTGAAGAGCTGGCTTTGGAGCCGTATGTCTGCAGTTCCGCTTGCTCCTACACTTGTACCTGAAGTGGGAGAAGTTCCGGAAGTAGAAGGGGACGGTGCGGAAGATGGCGGTGATAGCGATAACGACAAGGTGGAGGGAGCTGAAGAGAAGAAGGACCCAGCAGCCGACTCTGATAAGGAGGAGCAACAAAGCAATATACAGTAGCTGCCACAACGATCTGCACACATCAGCAAAGGTGCAAAGGATAGTGGGGAGCCGCTGAGGTGATCTGAGTGCCTCGCAAGCAAACAGAGGCCGCTGGAGGAGCTGGTGAACCTGTACACCATTCCACCACCAATGTTGTCGTTTGACCTCGAGCTTCACCTCCTCACAGTCCCCGATGACCCAGCCACATTCGCTGAAGCCATGCGCATCGCCGAGGCGGCAGATTGGCGTGCTGCAGCAGATGAGGAGTATGGTGCGCTCATGAAGAACGGCACCTGGACCCTTGAGGGAGCTCCACATGGCAGCCGGGTAATTGGGTGCCGGTGGATATTCAGGCGCAAGTGTGGTGCGGATGGTAAGGTGCTCAGGTATAAAGCACATCTGGTTGTAAAGGGGTATGCGCAGACTGAGTGTGTGGATTACAAGGAGATATTTGTACCTATCGCAAAGTCCCCATCCATCCGAGCGATCCTCGCTCTTGCTGCTGCTATGGACTGGGTGTTGCACCAAATGGATGTGACTTGTGCAATTTGAATGGTGACCTCAAGGAGGATGTGTACATGGAGCAGCCAGAGGGGTATGTCATGGAGGGAAAGGAGGATTTGGTGAGCAAGCTTGTGAAGGCCGTCTACGGCCTGAAGCAAACCTCACGAGCATGGTACCACAAGATGGATGAGCAGCTGGCTGGGCTTGGCTTTGTGCTCAGTGAAGCTGACCATGCAGTCTATGAGCGCACATAAGAAGCAAGCCAGGTCATCATCTTGCTCTGTGTTAATGATCTGCTCATTGTATCTGACTCCAAGCCTCTTTTGGACGAGGTGAAGCAGTCCCTTGCTGCCAGGTTTGACATGAAAGACATTGGATTGCTGAGCTACTACCTTGGCCTTCAGGTCAAGCGCGACTGGCAGCAGCTGACTTTGGAGTTGTCGCAGAGTACATACTTGAACGACGTCGTATTGCACTTCAACATGGCAGGAGCGTGCAAGGCCGCAAAACCACTGGAAGTGGGAGCAAAGCTGAGCATGACGCAGACTCCCCGCGGCATGCAAGAGAGCAGCCGCATGGAAGCAGTGCCGTACCAAGCAGCAGTTGGGAGCCTCATGTACGCAGTAGTCGGCACGCGCCTCGACATCAGCCAAGCAGTGGGAGTGCTCAGCAAGTTTTGCGCAAATCCGGGCGTGCCGCATTGGGAGGCGGTCAAGCGCGTGCTGCGCTATCTTGACAGCAGCAGCAGCCTTTACGTCACCTTCAACGGCAACAACACCCCCATCCTCATCAGCTACAACGATACAGATTGGGGAAGTGACCTGGACACAAGGAGGTCGACCAGTGGGTTCATGTTTGTACTCGCAAGAGGTGCAATCAGTTGGAGGAGCAAGAAGCAAGAGAACATCGCCCTCTCCTCCACCGAAGCTGAAAACATTGCCTTGAGTGAATCATCAAAGGAAGCCGTGTGGCTGCGTGAGCTGCTGGCAAGCCTTGGACAACAACAGACCACAGCAAGTACAATCTACTGTGACAACATGAATACCATTGCTCTGACCAAGAACACAGAGTTTCACGCCCGCATCAAGCACATTGACCTGGGATATCACTTCATCCGCGAACTCGTGGCGAAGCAGGTGGTGCAGATCAAGTTCTGCCCTTCAAGCATGATGCTGGCAGACTTTCTGACCAAGCCGCTAGCAGTGCACCGCTTTTAGCAGCTGAGGGGACAGTGTGGACTTGTGTGATTTTTATTCTCGCAAAGTGTGAGAATGTTGGATATGGGGTACCAGAAAAGTGACCAAAGTGGGTTGCTCCATAAAAATCATCAGGTCACAAGATTGAATAGAGGATGTTTTACTGGTTCTGTAGCACTTTACGGAACTCGATTCAGAGTCCGTTTGAGGGAGATGTGAATTGTCAAGGTTTGGTGGCAATTGGTCCGGTTCAAGTGACGGCTGCTGCACTACCAGCACCAATGAAGGCCACAATTATTGGCCAGGGAGGTTTGGAGCGGCCTTCAAGGTAGAAAGGCGGCAGGATGAAATTCAAGGAGCTTCAAGGAAGGTCCCACCAAGATTACTGGTCGTGCACATGGCAGGGATGGTAATTCTCTTGTGTGAGAGTGTGACTGCCGCTCATCCCGCTAGGCTAGGAGTGTGCTAGGAGGTGAACTTTGACAGAGTGGTTCTTCCAGCTCCATGTGCCAAATGAGGCGTACTTAGGCTTGTTAGAAAGCTGTGCTAATTTAATTTCTCACTCAAGAGTGGATTCAGACATTTGCGTTCTTTGCAAACCTACATTTGCTTCCGTAAATTCTGTCTGTGCAACCTGCAACTCCCTCTCACAAACAGTTGGTCCTGCCTATGCGGCTCTTGGTGAGCCTGATCACCTCCCTGAGGGCTGCCCCAGTTTCCATCATATGTTGCGATGGGGGCTTTGGCTGCTGAGGTGGTGTATCTGTAGCGTTCTGAGTTGCATCTGTCTATGCCTTGCAGCCTTCTACACAGTGACAACTAGTGTGCTCTTGCTATTACAGGGAACTGTTGGTGTGTTTCATGCACGCACAAAGTAAATTGTTTTTGAGCATCACTTTGTGTATTATCTTGTAGTGTGCCAGGTGATCTCCATCATCTGGGTTAGTATGGCCATGTAGCAGGATGACTTCCTAACCAAGGCACTGCCGCACGGAAAGTTCATGGTGGCCATTCTTTTTGTCGGGCTTCGCTCCTTGCCTGAGAGTTAGTGAGAGTGGGGTGTGTGAGCATGGACTGTTCAGCATCTCGTTGTACATGTGTGTCAGGTCTGCACGTGTATGGACATGCCTACCATCGGGTCATGGGGGAGTGTTGTGATATGAACCGTCCTCGTCTACTTTTACAGCTTAATATGACCACTCTGCTGTGTCCATACTTGTGCATGCCCCTAATGCAGACCCAGCCGGCATCGAAGTACTGATAGGTGGTGGCCACACACAGCAGCATCTGTCATAAAGCTTTCATACTGTCTCAGGTGCTTATTTGGGTGCTCTACAGTTTTTTTGCAGTTGATAGAATTGTTTCAATGGACTGGCTCTTGAGTCTAATTTGATTTTTTTGTATTGTGTGTCCACCGATTGATGCCGGACGTGTGAGTGTGTCCGGTTGTAGCATCCGACTCAAGATTGCGCATCTCTAGATTTAGAATTCGTTGCATTCGGCTTCTTGTGTACTTAGTTACGGTCAAAACAGTAGTTTTGAGCCGGTTCTACGACAAATTGACATTGTTGTGTGTGTTACCGGCCATGCGCCGTGGCAGGTGTTTATGGTAGGTGCTTGTCAGTTGTCATCTCTCTCTGCATTGCCAAAGATATCAGACTTTACGTGTCTCCCTAACCCAACCCTTGGTCTTTCTTGCACTTGCCTGCTTGGTAGTGCACTAGCTGACTGGACTGTGGCGCCAAGTCAATGGCAACAAGGTTAGGAAGTTTCATAGAAGTTTCTTCTACAGCTGAGCAGGGTTTGGTGCATAAATACAATTGAATTCATCTTCTAGAAACAAAATGCATGTCAACATTCCTCCCTGGCTTCTGCGTTGGAATGATTGTGCACAATCATTGTGTGCTTCTGCGTTACAATCAGTTAACAATGGATTCACCTGCAAATTCTGCGTGGATGAAAGATTCGGGCATTGCTTCATTTGTTTTTCTTTTCTTAAGAGGAGGAGATGATTTTTCTCCTCCAAGATTTGCGTTTTGAGCTTTTGTGGCTTTGGGCAAGTCTTGTTCACGACTTCTCTCACCTTAGAAAGAGAACAAAAGTCTTGAAGAGCACGGTACAAGATAACAAGATGAGATAAATTCAAGAAAAAGAGACCAAGACTTGTCTCTATCTTGTTTTGTCAGCCATACTCGCTACCATGACGAAAGATGAAGGAAAGTTTGCAAAGAGGCACAACAGGTGAGGGCCCAGGGCACCATAGGTAAGCCTCGGCATGTGAGAGGACTCTCATGAGGGTTCTCGATCACGAACCAAGTGGCACGCTGGTTGAAATTCCTTGATTCTCGAGAAATTTTGGCGGTTTGAGAGTTCAAAAATTTGGCATCACACGTGTGTGAGGCGATTTTATGTCTTTTGCGCCCATAAACAAGGTGTGTAGACTGGTTTCTGCTCGAAAGGAAGACTGTTGTAAAGAACTCCCGCAGCGTGCCTTGTGGTAACCTCAAACTTTGAGGTTTGACGGGGACTCTATGCCAAAAATTGATAAAGAACTTTGAAGTACATCGTAGGGGTTTGCGATGAAGACCACCTGGATTATACATTTTTCATGCGCCAGTGAGTTTTACGGTGAAGCATCCTTGCTGACGACAGACGGGACCAGGGACAGAGGATGTCCTGCAGGATCTATATCTCGCCTACGACCGGCTCCAACCTCGGTGGGCGTTTCCTCATCGGACGGCCTCCCAGTGACTGCGGAAGAGTTGTCGGATGACATTGAGCCGTTGGAACGATCTTGGTTCCCCTCTCCTCGTACTATGGATTCTGCATCCGTGGGTAAGAGAATATTACAATCATGTCAGGTAACAAGAGGTGCGTCTGCTCACTCAGAAGCCTAATCACTCCGAGTGGCTCTCACGTACCCTAGCCGTAGATGCGAAAAATGTTTTCTGCAGCTTAGAGCGATGCCGTTCCTCCATCGAGCGGTGCACACCAGAGCCAGAAAATGTGTTCTTCGCGTACTCCTGACTGGGCCATCCAGCACTGTTGATTAAAGCATCAAGAGCAATGACAACCATAGATACGGGTTGAGTCTGCTCTATTGCAGAAATTGTCATCTGGTGTTTTCCGGCCCTAACAAGATGAAGGTGCTGCGCCACATCAACTGCAGTGCTGCATTGGAGTATCTCATGCGGTGTTGTACGGCAATTCGAGCACGTGAGTAGCTAGAAACAGGCAGGGCTCCGGCCATTTTTCACATATCGCTGCAATTTTTGACATGTCAACCCAGCCTTCCGACCCCCACCTCCCGGTAAGCCTACCGTCCACATCACGTCATGCGGCTGCAGTTTCCCCCTCTTGATGGCCTTCCATCCACAGCACATAATGCGGCTTTGGTTTGACTGTATGATTCATCCCATTGATACTGACTCAGATGTACCGCATGGGTGCAGGTCATGATGGCAAACCAGTTGCTTGTCGCACGCTTCTCTTGCGAGAACAATGTTACAGCTATCCGTCCGGTGACAACCTTGGCTGCCGCTGGACTACTGCCTGGTGTGTGTGCTCATATTTGGGAGTACTATTACAAGACGGACGATGCTCAAGACACTGGGGTCTGCCGCTTGTGCGAGTCCGCCCGCCTTGACCAAGACTGTGACCATTCCCCATAGAAACACAAGCTCGCTCTGGGCTCATGTTGCAGCTGCCCACCGCAGCGTCGCCAGGGTGCTGGTGGACAGTGGACATTGCACACAGACACTACCGACTACCATTGCCATGATGCGGCAACACGTGTCCGAATCAACCCGGCCATCTGGGATGCTGAGTTCTTCCACACGTGCATCCGCAAGTTTTTCATTGAGCCCGACATCCCCTTCGCCGCCATTGAGTCTGATTGGCTCCAGGCCGCGCTGACGCATGCTAATCCAGTGGCTGAGCTAATTTCCGCCAGGACTCTCGGGCATAACATCCAGGCGTCCTATGACCAGGCAGAGTGGCGCATTTGTGCAATCCGGCACGCATGCAAAGGCCGGCTATCGTTTTCCATGGACGGCTGGACCTCTCCAGCCAACGATTTGTTCGAGGGCATCACTGTCAACGGCATCTACGGCAACAGCATCCGCGCTATTATGATCGGCTTCGAGCCAATGCATGGCCGTCACGGCGCACCTATGCTGTACCAAGTTTTGAAGGCCTGCCTCTGCCGATGGGGTGTTTGGGACCGCGTGTAAGCGTTCACCATGGACAATGCCAGCGTGAACTACGCGATGGCCCGCGACTACATGGAGGGAGGTTGCCCAGACTTCGTCGATGACCGCTTCGTGCGGTGCTTCGACCACGTCTTGAACTTGGCGGCGGGCGACCTGCTGCAGCTGCTGGAGGTCAACCGCATCCTCGGCATGGTCCGCACCATAGCGGTCTTCATCTGCTGTTCTCCCCAATGTGAGGCGTCCTGCGAGACCTTCTTCCTCAACAATGCCCGGACGCCCTTCCGCAAGATCAACCCAGACAGCCGGACCCGATGGAACTCCACTATTGCCATGCTCCAAATTGCTCATCAACAACACAAGGTCCTGGAGGCATGGCTCAAGAGCGTCGGCAAGGAATCACTCTGCCTTTCAGGAAAGCAGTGGGCGAAAATTATTGCCATTGCCAAAATCCTGGAGCCTTTCAAAAAGTTCATGCACGACATGTCCGGCGACTCCACAGTCACCTTATCCCTGGCCATCCCCTTCTACAACGAACTACTTGACAACCTCCAGTCAAGTGTGAATGCATGCAACGCGGCGGCAAGCATGGAGGTAACTGCCGTGACAAACATGGAGCTTGTCCAAGTGCAGGCCGCACTTGCACGGGGCTGGAAAAGGCGGTTGAGCACGTGGGCATGTACTACGCATACACTGGCGACTACCAGTATGTCGCCACTTTCCTTGACCCACGTTTCAAAAAACAGTATTTTGAGAGGTCCTATCGCGGCAACACCAGCGATGTCCACCCTGACGACGTCTTGCGTGCAGTGAATGAGCAGCTTCAGCCGTACGACGAGGCATTTCTGGAGGCGCAGGCGGCGAGGCAGCAATGTGACATCGCTGTGGAGGCGACGGCTGACAGCGCCGACATGCAACGCCCCTCTGTTCCCGCGGCAGTCTTGGACAACATGCTTGGTGTTTCCAACCCCCCCCCCCCCCCCCCCCCCCCCCCCCCCCC
>SZWC01013138.1:30342-39145 GCA_023375785.1 Penium margaritaceum
GTTGAGCTACGGGGTTTGGGTTCTATTTTTGAACTTGCCAGGGCACCTGCCTGGCCCCATGGTAGCAGGGCCCGGCAGGTCCCCTTTCTTCTATCACCGCGTGCACCACATCTCACAAACCCCCCCAAATTGTCGACAAACCCCCTAGATAAAATGGGGGGTTTGGCTTTTATTTTTTTCCTTGCCCAGGCACCTGCCGGGCCCCGCGGTAGCAGAGCCCAGCAGGTTCCCTTTCTTTTTCTCACAACAGGCAACTCTCGCCAGTCATCGCGAGTTCGCATGGAGGTTTCGCTGAATCCACCAGTGAAACCCCTCCTGCGATCTCGGGATGACCGGCGAAGTTTGACTTCGCCCTCGAAGTCAAACTTCGGCCTTCAAAAAATACACTCATCCGTGAGTGTATTTTTTGGGGGTGATTAACCATACCTCAGCGGGTTATGGAAGGGAAGCCCACGGATTATTTTCTAGTGGTGACGGATCTGCGTTAGGTCATACTGAGTTCGGAGTCGCAAATTCTTGGGGCTGACCTCACGCCATGACAGGCTGGCAGTGCACCACCGTGAATTCTCCCCGACAGTATCGTATGAGGCTCATGAGCCCCTTTTGTTCACATGCAGTTGACTACCAAAACTCTGGTAATTCCCAGTTCAAAACCCTCAACTCCGGTCCATAACATCGCAAAATTTATCCTCAAGGATTGTGTAGAAATCATTCAATTGCCGATATGATGCGTTAGGTGGTATGACTACTTCACATGCACACAGCTGACATAAAAAAATGTTGGTGTGGTTTGAGGGATACCAATGAAGAGACCACCTCAATATGCCAACGAAATCAATCAAACCCAATTTTGCCCTGGAATTCCTTCTACCGTTTTTGTTGTCCCACAAGAAATAGGAGAAAAATAGGAAACCTTGGTCGAATGACATCTTAGTTTCATTGCCATCTTGGTGTCATCTTGGTTTTGGATGTGATACTTATCACCTGCGATTTCCCACTTATCTTGCAGGGGTTTTGCTATGGTTGATTCTCACTCAAACCAGTTGGACCTTAGCTCCTTTTTCACGGACGCATAGCCAAAGCATGAATGTTGACACTAGCTGCTTTGCACACATTGCATGTTTGAATCCAAAGCATCCAGACGAATCACCATTTAACACAGCAATTGTTTTTCAAGACACACACCAGTGCTCTTGTCTAGAGACGACATGAGAGGCGGTCGCGACATCAAAGTAATGGAGACACCAGTGGTCAAACTCTTGAATGCTGAGGCTCAGGCTAAATTCATTTATAATGTGTCGAATTACATTTGAAAACAAACTGCAGACGTCCAGTATCAAATATTATCACTTAGGACTCACAATTTATCTGAGGGATCAACCCTAGGGAACTCTCCAAACCAATAGTTCGTTTTTTCTTTTTTCTTTTTTTTTGCACCTTCTAACATCAGTTGTCCTAGGGCCCCTTCATTAGACTGGGGGACGTGAGACACGCACCAGGGCAAGAATCATTGAATTTCCTAAAAAAAGTGATTTTAGGGCGAGGACGAGGCGCTACCAACTGCTGAGACCCAGAAGGAGACAAAGTGTAAGGGAGCGCTTGGGCTTCTGCTGGGGTGGAGACTTCGCACGGTTGCTTGGGAAAACTTTGGCAGCTTGAGCCTAGATGGTTGGCATTTGAGGGGCTCCAAACAAGAGTTCTTCCCAAGTCGCACACTTGTTTGGAGCCCCTTTATCAAGTCGCACTTTCGTTTGCAGTGCCGTTCGCGAGTCGCCCACTCAGGCGACTCGGGAAGCAGACCCTCGCACTTATGTAAGGGTCTCCAAATGAGAGATATTCCCGAGCCGCACTCTCTTTTGGAGCCCCTGATTGGCGTTTCATCCGTCAGTTGGTGCCGCTAAGCTTGGATACGGGTCCCGTCTGGCGCAATGCGGCAGATCAGCCAGAGTGGTCGGTGCGGGTGGTGACTCTATTCGCGCTCTCCATTGGAGGGATCCGGCAGCAGTGCAGAGTGATCCGTGACTTTGGCCTATGGTGGAGCGGTTTGGACTTGTCACTCAGTAAGAATTCAACCATCCTGCTGCCGAGGCAATGGACGTTGGGCCCTTTTGCTTTGTCGAATCTCTGTGACACTGATCCTCTGGAGGGGGAGGAAAATTATTGACATTCTGATTCTTTCACCTCTTTTTTGCTTTTCTCTTACACTTTAGTGTGCTGTGATTGATGGCATTTCTCATTCTGCCACCTGGTTGTGCCAGTCCATGGCAGCATTGATTCTTTGTATAAGGATATCATGTTGTAAAAGGTGATTTGTACAGGTTTTCAAGTGGTCTTGCATCAGCAAATTAGAGGAATCTCATGAAAGCGATGGCAACGTACTAGCACGTCTTCACTCACCAACCCCAGTCAACGATTCTTGAACCGTAGACAGTGTGGAGGCTAAAGTAGCTGATTGTTTTGGCATCTTCCGTTGTTTGTTTGATGTGGTAGGTGCTGGCAGTCCTACGGCGATACCTGGGGGAGTATGTGCGCAACATTCCTGATGAGGCCCTCAAAATCTGTGTGCAGACAGGTGGGTAGTCAAAAACAGCGTGTAATCTTCGCAGCCTCACACTCTTCCCGCCAAATTCTGACGACATTCAGTCCACCTTGCTACTCCAATTCCAGTCACAGTGGTGACCCTCACAGCTGCTGTCTGCTCGGCCGTCACAGTCCCCCAGGCATCTGCCGCCCGCGCTTCTGCTAGGCCCGTGGGTGTCTCATTGGCTCCCTGCATGGGCCTGAAGAGCGCCAAATCTGTGCCGAAGTTCGGTGCACAGGCCTCCATTGAGGAGAGGTGGGCCAATGTTGCCAGGAGCTGCAGATCCACCGGAAAGGGTGCCCTCGGTGCTCGCTGCGACGTCGGATCGGAGGTCCNCCCTCACAGCTGCTGTCTGCTCGGCCGTCACAGTCCCCCAGGCATCTGCCGCCCGCGCTTCTGCTAGGCCCGTGGGTGTCTCATTGGCTCCCTGCATGGGCCTGAAGAGCGCCAAATCTGTGCCGAAGTTCGGTGCACAGGCCTCCATTGAGGAGAGGTGGGCCAATGTTGCCAGGAGCTGCAGATCCACCGGAAAGGGTGCCCTCGGTGCTCGCTGCGACGTCGGATCGGAGGTCCTTGCTTTTGTCCCAGTGATCGGCGCCATGATTCTGACTACCATTGCTCTGGGCTTTGTGCTCCTCTATGTGGAGGCTGCCATCAAGGAGGCAGAGTAGACTCTGATTAGACTTACATACTTCATTTTCTTCAACTTATGCACCATGAACATAACTTACTCACACACAAAAAAAAAAAACAGCGTGTGAAAGGGTGGATGCTTAAAATCGCCGTTCGGAAATATGAATGTTCAGAATCAGCATGCAGTGCACGTTTAAAGTCAGCATCTAGAAACATGCATGTTCACAATCAGAATGCTGAAACGTGCACGTTCAGAATCAGCATGCAGACAATCACTGTGTGGAAAGGTTGGCATCTAGAAATCTGTGTGTGGAAAGAAGGCTGTTCCGAATTAGCATGCGTAAAGTGAAGTTTTCAACATGGATGTTGATTGTTGATCTTGAATGTTTCCACCCTAGTTGTTGATAAGTGGGGGCGCGGATGCATGCTATCTTTGTATCTATCAATCAAAGTCATAGGAGAGATTTCTGTTAAAGTCGCAGGAGTGGGAACTGTTGAAGTTGCAGGAGTGGGAACTGTTGAAGTTGAAGGAGTGGGAACTGTTGAAGTTGCAAGAGTGGGAACTGTTGAATTTGCAGGAGTGGGAACTGTTGAAGTTGCAGGAGTGGGAACTGTTGAAGTTGCAGGAGAGGGAAATATTGAAGTTGTAGGAGTGGGAACTGTTAAAGTTGCAGGAGAGGGAACTGTCAAAGAAGTGAAAGGGAACTGTGGGAGTCTTAGGAGAGGGAGCTGCAACAATTGCAGGTGAGGGAAGTGCGAAAGTCACATGAGAAGGAAATGACGAAGTCACAGGAGAGGAAACTGTTGAAGAGAGTGATGCAAGCTCCTCGCCCCTGCGTTGGATGATACTCCTGCACATCCAGGTTTTGCTCTGCAGGGCTGTGATGCCCGAGGAGGAAGTTCATGGGAGGGGGCTTTCCGTGGGGTGGGGGAGTTGCAACCCAAGTCAGAGAATGAGATCATATTGGAGCGCGGCAAACAGGGTGACTGGGCAGGACTGATTGAGGAGGCAATGGAGGTCACCAGGTCGGCATGCGGCCCTGCGCCACCAACGAGACCAGCAACACGTCTCTCCTCGACAAAGAAGCAGACAGCGGAAGACGGACAGTGGAAACGGGCAATTCGCATGGTACATAGAGGCACACCAGGCTAGGGGGTTGATCTTCTTTGCTCTCGGCCCCCAGCTTCTGGTAGTGCTCCCGTTGTGCTCTGCAGGAGCGGCATCCTCCAGCGTTGGCTCCGTTAGCCCCTTGGATCAAGCCCTTGGACCCACCTGAGGGCTTGCTTCTGGATCTCGTCACCAAGGACGTGGTGGTGGATGCCTTGAGGGATGCTCCACGGGGTTCGAGGGCGACGCAGTAGGGTCTCAACTATGACATGCTCCGTGATTTTGTCCTGGACACTTCATGTGGTTGTGAGTCGTTTCCAGAAGTGGTGCAAGTCATTATAGCAGAAAAGCTGCCAAGAAAGGCTGCTACCTTCTTGTGGTGAGGTCGCCTGATCCCATAGCTGAAGGGGAACACAGAGGAGGAGGGAGTGCAACCCATTGCCGTGGGGAAGGAGTTGTTCAGGCTGGCGAGGAGGGTCTGGTTGATCCGGGATAAGGAGAAGATCAAGAAGGCGCTGCTGCCGCTCCAAGTTGGGGTGGGAGTGTCAGAGGGGGCAGCTTTGCTGGTGCAAGGGGTGCAAGCTATCTTGGACACACACTCTACGAATTGGCTTCTATGTTTTGGACACCGGCAATGCCTTCAATGAGGTCGAACGCAAAAGTGTGTTTGAGGCAGTCCATAGCAGCGGCCTTGGCTCTTGGATTTCCTTATTACATCAATTCTATGCCTTTTCGGGGCAGCTGATGTTCTTCAGAATGAGCACACGGGCAGTCCTAGAGAGTCAGCAGGGCGTGCGACAAGGGGACAAATTAGGCCCTTTAGTCCTTGACCTGGCCCTCTTACCAGTCCTAGAGGCAAGGGTGACGGAGCTGCAGAGTTTGAGGAGTGTGGCTTTTGGGTATGTGGGCACCTTTGAGGACAGTACCACAATTTTTGCAAGGCCGGATACTCAAGGGTAATAGATCTAGCCGGAGTTCTTCTGTGCCATGCTCAAGGTAGCCGATACCCAGGGGTAGTAGATCTAGCCGGAGAAGTGTCTGTTGTCGCGGAGGATGTTGGGGGTCGTTCCTCACGAGTTGGCAGGGATTCCTTCAGCCCCAGATGGTGTGGAGATATTGGGGTGCCCAGGGGGGACAGAGAGCTTTTGGAGACGATGGGGGGAGGAGTGGTTGCTGGAGCAGACTCAAGAGTTACGGGTGTTGCCATGATTGGAGGATCTTCTACCAGCCATGAAAGTACTCCGCCTATGCATCATGCCTCGCGCTGACTTCTAGGTTCAAATCTGTTCCTGATCCAGATTGGCTGAGGGTACTGCGTGAGTTTGACTCTGCAGTGTGGAGAGCTCTACTGGGAATCCTCGAGGTGGTAAAGGCTCCGGAAGGCTCTCATGTGGGGGCCCTGCAGAGGCTGGCGAGGCTCCACGCACAGCTGCTGTTCAATGAGGGAGAGGTGGGCCTCTTTGCAGCTGAGCCAGGGGCACAGCTTGACTACGCATGCTCGTTAGCAGCGTTGCTGCATTCTCTGGTGGAGCTCTTTGGCCGTCTCCTCCCTAGGGCTAGGCGGATGGAGTTGTGCCCCTTTGGTAGGAGGCAGTGGAGGAGCTCCTGACGTCCATCGTGGCCAGCCTCCCCATGCTAGAAGGACTAAGAGCAAGGCCTGTATCAAAGACTGAGCCCATCCTTCTTTCAGTTCAAGCGCTTTATGTGGTTGGAAGAGGTGGAAGCAGTGGGCAGTGGCATGTTCCCAGGTGCTTGTGATAAGATGGTCCGGAGGTGTTGGGCGGTGGGGTCCAGGGGCGCGGCGCTTTGACTGCTGGCGAGTGCCATGGGCACAGGGGATTGAATGTACTTGGCTCAAGCTGATTTCTGTCTCCAGACCCAGCTTTGGCCTGGGCTGCCCCTTGGGTACCTCATCCATCATGATGGCCATGGTCTCCTGCAAGCAGAGGTGACATGAAAGTCGGGGTCGGGGCCGTTAATCCAGGTCCATAGATAACCTCTACTTTTCTGGTAGAGGTTGTCTACTTTGTTACTCTAGATGTGCCAGTGCATTCATTAGGGCAGTATTACCGTGACCTCATTAACAAGCATGCAATGCCATACCGTTCCCATACCGCACGTATTGTGGTACCGTTACCAGTATCGGTATTGACCTGGCCAAAACGGGGTGTACCACCAGTGTGCATACCGCAGTACTTTCATACCGCGGTAGTCGAATACCGTGGTACTCAATACCGTGGTATTCCAGCCCTGGTCATAGCACAACTCCGTACAAGGCTTGCCTTGACGTCCGAGATTTCAGTTCCTTTGCTCGTTCAGTGTGGAATATTTGTCTCTAGGTGCATGGCCATCGCCATGCCTCCGAGGAAAAAACATTGGTGGGCCATGGAAGGTGGGAAGCTGAATGCACATTTGACTGAATGCCAATACAATATGTGCCTACATGACCCACATCCACATGCGCATGTAGGGATAGAAGTGGTACTACCACTACTGCCAGGGATGGTAGCTGTACTACCAAAACCGCAGTACACCGCAGTTTTGTACTAGGGTAATGCTGTACCACGGTGCGGCATTCTCCTTCGCGGTACCAGTATGGTATCATTACTAACCTCCTAAGGCACCCTTTGGTAGTACCGTTGAATTGTACCATTGTTCGATACCGCGGTACCTTCTTATAAAAGACTTCAAAATGAGGAAATAATGGTTTTATGTTACTCCTTTTATTTTTTGCACTGTAGGTTAGAAAGTGGGTGGTGTTGTTTGGAAGAATACTCTCTTTGAACTTCTTGCCCTTCAGACAATAAATTTCTCTCTTTTTAATACTGTCTTTCTTTCTGAAGTCCTCAAAATTCAGCAACAGTGGAAACCATTTTTTGATCTTGTTGAGGTAGACCTTGCTTTCCACGTGTCAACTTTGCTAGGATAAAAGTTGCTCCTGCAAGTTTTCCGGCAACGGGAAGCTTTGCTACATAGTCAAATGGAAAAAAGGAGGACTCACCACCATTCCGGACTCACCACCTCCACCACCGCTTCCTCCCAGTCCACTTGGCATTGCTAGGCATCATCCTCCTAGCATTGGTCATCACCGGAGAGGAGTGGGTCACCACCCGCCCGGCGTGGGTCACCATCGCTGGGGTGTGGGTCATCACCCTCCAGGTGTCGGACACCACCCACCGGGTGTCGGAAATTACCCACCAGGTGTTGGCCACCACCCTCCTGGCGTTGGTCACCACCCGAGCCGCTTGGGCTGTCAACTCGCGAGAGCTGTGCTTCTCAAAATGATGCACGAGGCAGATCAACACGGCTATTTGAGAATAGCGTAGCACCAGATCCACAGCAGCTCAAAGCCAGCTGATGTGTAGCATCGGCCCTTCGCCAACACAGATGGTCCACCTTGTAGGGAACTGCACATCTGAAGGAATTGTCTTTGGAGACAGCACCTGACATGCAAGAAAAACGTGTGTCAGGCAAAGCAGTTCTTCGTCGTTCGCTGATAGAACTAGGTTTATGTGAGAAACTTTTGGTTACTTCTAAAATGTTTCAATCGGAAACTGTCCACAGAAAAAAGGAGGGCCCCATGTGTCTTCAATTGAAGAGGATCCATATAGTTTGCAGTTGTGTCTTGTCTATTTTTCCGGTTATGAGCAAACAGGTTTTTCACTTTCATCTCTTTTCAAAACCCCTTGCTATGAATGGTAGATTCTTCATCTTTTTGGGGGGCGGGAAGGTTTTTGTTTTTAATGAAAGGGAGCATGCAAGGCTGCCACAGACTGGCACAGTCACATGGTATAGGAGCCGTCACCAACGGCATGATACGGTGGGCATGGAAGCTAGAGGCCGGCAAGGGCGGGCTCAACCCTGCATAAGTCAGACAGTGCCAAGGCTCGGCGCACACGAGCGTGTGCGCCAAGCCTTGGCACTGGGTCTTGCTTGCGCCGAGCAACTGGCGTGACCTCCGACGGGTAAGGGGCCCGGGACCAGTAGTGGGAGACAGTGTAGTAGCTGATGGCGGCGTTCATTTCTCAAAGCAGAGAACTCTTTTTTCATGACACTCATAAGCAATAACTCCAAGCTACTCTCTTATGTATTGTTTTTGTTGTCGTGTCCGGTACTCCGTTCCTACCGCGTGTGCGTTACCTATATTGGTACTCACCTCTCAGAAAATTCGGATACTGCGGTGTCGAGTACCACGGTACAAGTGTACCGTGGTATTCAGCACCTTGGTACACAAATGCTGCGGTTTACAAGCCCTGGTTAACACGGAACACCACGGTTTTGTACTGTGATAGCACTGTACCATGGTAACGTGGTTTTTTTTTTATAAGTTGATTTGTTATTCAACAAGTGGGAAATTTCGCTACCCACGGCACAATAAGGTGGATAAAGAAATCATGAACGATAGAAGCAAGCATCGAGCGTACAGTAGACTCTTCTCTCCATCCAACGGAACAGTATAGCTAAGGTCAGACAGTACAAAA
>SZWC01013138.1:52536-66366 GCA_023375785.1 Penium margaritaceum
TGAAGAACCAAAAGTCCGCGTGTGGAGAGCTGTCGGCGGTGACCCTTGCTTACACACGTCCACGGAACGAGGGTTCCGCGGAGAGGAGTCGGACGCCACGAGGTGGTGGACTCCCGTGTGGGAAGAAGTGGACCGCGGAGCGTCGCTCACCGGTGAGGTGCTTGTGCAGATAGTCTAGACCTGTGGTCCGCGGAATAGCTTCAGCAGTGAGGTGACAACTGTCTCGCTACACACCTGGGACTGGTAGTGTTGAAGTGCATGACCCGCGGAGATCCGCGGAGAGTAGCCGTCCGCGGAAAAATCAGTGACGCGGAAAAATTGGGGGTATCAGTGTCATGGTGTGGTGAGCGTGGACAGTTCTTTGCTCTTTGTTGGCAGAACTGCACGCGACCTTCAGAATCAGTCGTTGATGTCGGCGGCCAGCTTCGTGCATCAGGACGTCGGGCGACGGCAGCAGCAGTCATCCGCGCGGTGTTTCCTGCCGCGACGAGCAGCAACCTACGCGGGAGGCAGGGACCCCTCCCCGGTGCTGTCCCGCACACCAGTCAGCTCCTCACCCGGCCCTGATCCGCTCGCCCAGCACCGACGGGTGACCGAGTGGTTGGAGCAGCTGCACTGGCGCCGCATCATGGATGCACTGGGCGAACACGTGGAGGTGGAAAGCGTCCACAACTCCGACAGCCATGGGTCGACCCAACTTCAACAGGAACAGGAGGGTCAACAGAGTGTGCCACTTGGGATGCATTGGTTCTCCGATGCGCAGTCTTCGTTGGAAGTGTCCTCCGGCGGTGCAGAACTCGAGGCCTATCATGGACTGGTGTATCGACGTCGTGGCGGGCAGCAGCAGCAGGCCACTGGCGGCACGGAACCACAACCCACGCCCGAGCCAGCACATCCGCAGCCCCTGGCGCTGAGCCCCGAGGGTTCAGGGATCCCCGGGGTACCAGCATCGGACGAGCAGCAGATCTTGGTGCAGCGGATGGGATTCCCTACTCCCGCCCTTGGGATGCACAGGGCATGAATCCGCCACATCAGCTGGTTGGGGGAAGCTTGGGAGCCCCAACCGCGGGGCCTATTACAGGCGGCCTGCAAGAGCAGCAGATGGCCGCATCGGAGCAACCCCCAGGGAATGTGCAGATGGGGATGCCTGTGTCCGCGCAGGCATCANGAGCCGCACAGCCACCGGAGAACCAACCCCCCGAAGGGCAGCAACCTCTGACTATGGGAATGATGGCCACAGGCGCAGCTGTACACCTCCGGGAAATTGGAGCAGCCCAACAGCTAGGGTACTCGCAGCAGCAGCACATGGGGGGCGGACACGCAGGGACGGCAGCACAGCTCTCCGCATCCGGATTTCCGCCGCCACAGACACCGCAGCTGAATCTGGTCTCTCTTCCAACCGGGGCGTCACCGCAGCTACCTGCACCGGGTACACCATTGCAGCAGCAAGTGATGCTGAATACCATGCAGGCGGTGGCCATGCCACGCCCCTCAGTGGCCGGCCCGCAACAGTCAGCACATCCGCCACCGCAGCTCATGATGCAAGCAGGGGTGAGGACAGGGCCCCCCGCAGTCACGCAACCGCCACCACGGACATCCCAGCTCGGAGGTGGCATCACCAATCAGGGGAACACAGCCCAGCTTCCAAGTCACCAACAGCAGATGGTCGGGGGTGGCACACAACTGACAGCTCTGACGCAGCCGTCCGCGGCCACACCAGCCCTGTGGACGACTCCGATGCCGCAGCAGATGGGCCCCCTGCCAGTGGGAACAATCCCGCAGACGCTCGCTCCCAACATGCTTCCGCCGCCACCCGTGCCTGCCCATCAGCAGTTACACCACCAACAGCTGGTGGGAACAATGCCAGTCAGAGCGGCTCCTCAGTCCTCACTGCCAATGCCACAACAAACTGCGCAGAGTCAGTTGCATCTACCCCCACAGCAGATGCAGGGCAATCCGCACCCGACCACCAACGCTGGCCCAGCAGTTCCTCTTCACCCTGCGGTTGCGGTCCCACCGATTCAGACGTACTGGGTGCCCCAGGCAACGGCACCCCCAGCACAGGGGAATCAGGCGTTGCCGCCTGGGATAGCATACTTCTCCACACCCTATACAGCCTCCACACCCACTCCCTCCTCCTGGTACACACCTCTCCCACCCACACAAGCAAGTCTTCCCATGCCGGCGGGGCAGCTCCATATACCGATCCCTCCGAATGGGTACTCCGCGGCTCCACCTGCAATGCCCCCCCCGCCATATGCTGTGACTGCGTCGACGACTAACCGCAGCACAGTCCCGCAGCTGCACTACATCCGTTCTGAGCCAGCCAACATTCCACGACTGGATTCCTTCAAGGGCGCCCCCGAGGAAGACCCCTGGGTATGGCTCAAACAAATCACTCTCTACGCCAGCATCGGCCGGATTCCGCCTGACCTCTGTCTCGCCACCGCAGAACTCCACCTTCAAGGGGCGGCAGCGGACTGGTATAATGCACGAGCACCTTTCCCATCTTTCGAGGACTTTGGCAACGCTCTCATCGAACGCTTCAAACACCTGACGAAAGAAGAAGCGCTGCGGAAGATTGAGAAAGAGGTCATGCACAAAGGATGAGGACATCCGCTGATTCCTGGACCAGTTTCTGACTTGGGCCTCAGTGGCCAAGAATCCGCAAGGGGAAGGACTGCCACTGTGGGTTTTGCTGCAGAACCTCATCCGCGCACTTCCAGATGAGATCAGCAGCCTCATGATCGCTGATCGCTACCTGTCCCTTCAAGATGCGGTGCGGGACGCTATAGCCATCTTTACCAGACAGCGGTCCACCCGACAATACCAGGACAACGATACCCATGCACCCTCATCTTCACACGCACCCCCTCCCCAACAGCAGAAGCTAAAAGCCTGCTACACGTGCCAGAGTCTGGAGCACATTGCGCGGGATTGCCCTCGCAAGCGGCAGGCGGCTCCGCGCCCTGAGCCAGTCTCCCAGGACCCTATGGTTCAGCAATGGCAGCAGTACTATAACCCGGCATGGCCAGGTCCGCACCAGCAGACTCAGTAGTAGCAGCAACAGCAGCAGCAGCAGCAACCGCATCCGCCCCCCACCGGGCAGGGACACGTGAGTCAGGGAACAGGTCAAGGACTCTTGCCCAATCCGCCACCATATCCCGCTGCTGGAGCCCGCAATGTGAAGCTGGGATTACCCATGGCTGAGGACGAGACTAAGGAAGTTATACCCACGCCCGAGGAGACGGAGCTCATCACACGCGCCCGGCGAGTCAAGCTCCGCGGGTGGGATCTGTAGGAGGCTGCACAGTTGCAGGACGACCTGCGGCGACGAGCGGAAGCTGCCGAGGCCCGGCTACAAGAGGCCATCACGGCCCGCTCCATGCGACCCCCGGAGAAGCGCCGACAACCAGATCCCGAGCCGGTGGTGCTTCCCGCTGTTGCACACAACTCGCCTGCATCTCAGCCCACTCCCACCCTTGCAGCTGATTCCACGGATCCAGTCCACAAACTTTTCACCACTCCCATTGCCTCTGTAAACTTCTTTGACTTCCTCCGCCTCCATCCCGAGTTGGCTCCGCGGCTCAGAGAAGAATTCACCGAAGCCAATCATCGCCTCCAGACCGTGGGCATCTCCCTTGCCTGCACCACTCCGCACCACGGCACCCAGAACACCCGACGTGCTATGGCGGAGGTACCGCCCGCATTAACAACAGAAGAAATAGAATGGGGCTGGGCACCCCAACCCCTGGAACCACCTCGCCGCGACGAACGCCACTACGACGTGGCCTGCTGTGTGGTCTGGATTTGTGGCCGCAAATTCCTGGCCATCATTGACACAGGGGCGACTCACACTACTGTGGCCCTCTGCATCCTCTGCCTCATTGGATGGACAGACCGTGTCATTCCAACGCGGCGGCTATTCAGTAACTCCGCAGGAGGGCTAGATTATGGAGATGGCGAAATACGGGGCTTACCCCTGCAAGTGTGTACCCTGCATGAACCGATGGATGTCCAGGTAACCCAGGCGCGGACCTATGACATTCTCCTGGGCATGGACTATCTTCTTCCGCGACAAAGCAACCTCCTGTTTTCCCTAGGCGTCATGCAGCTCACGTCCGCCACGGGCACCAAAGAATACGCCCTCATCACCGTGGGCGATCGAGTCACGGTGCCAGTGACCGATGCCCCAATCTTCTCTCTCTCCGATGCAACACAGGAGGATGTCATAGCGCGTTCCCTGAGCAGCTCGGCCCCGACAGGTGACGTTCTGGACGCGGAACAGGTGCATGTCGACGAATGGCGTGAACTCTCCGCGAAGCACGCAGAAGCAGGGGTGCGTGCCAATCTTCTGGGATTGTGGCAGCAAGGCAAGCAGGCATTCGGCCACGGCTTCCCTCTGGATGATGACGATGATTTCTACCCCATACGTGAACAACTACCACCACCACCACCGCGGTGGGACCACATCCTCCATCCTCGGCTCTCCCCATCCCAGAAGCAGGCTTTCCGGGACTTATTGGACTCTTTCGCCGACATCTTTGCTGGGTCCGCGACGGACCTTGGGGCGGTCAGCGCCTTTCATGTCATCAACACCGGCACAGCCACCGCCGTCAAACAGAAGGTTCGTCGAATCCTCCCGGACCAAGAACAGATCATCAACGACGGTCTCGCGGAATTAAAGGCACAAGGAGTGATCGTGCCCATCATCAGCCCTTGGCGCGCCAACTTGGTCATCGTTGGCAAACCGGATGGCTCAAAACGCTTCTGTGTGGACTTCCGCGACCTCAACCGCGTCACTGAGGAAGATGCCTACCCCATGCCACTGATCGTCGACATACAAGAACGTCAACAGGGGCGCGGCTGGTTTGCAAAGCTCGACGTCAAGGCAGCTTTCCATGCCGTCCCCATGCATCCGGACTCCATCGCCAAGACGGCCTTTGTCACCCCTGAAGGCCTCTACGCCTTCACTCGCATGTCCTTCGGTCTCCGCAACGCCAGTGCCACATTCGAGCGTGTCATGGACTCCACCCTCCGCGGCATTCCCAACGTGAGCTGCTACATTGACGACATCATGGTGGCTGCCCACAGCTTCGCAGACCTGTTTTCCTCCCTCTCCGCCGTCTTCGCTGCACTCCGTGCAACGAACCTTAAACTCAAGGCCGCAAAGTGTTCCATCGGCGCCGCGGAGATGGAGTTCCTGGGCTTCGTCATGAGCGCTGACGGCATCAAAACCGACCCCGCGAAAATCGCGGCCGTCCAGGAATGGCGCCAACCCACCACCGCCGGGCAGGTTAAGATTTTCCTGGGCTTTGTCTTCTTCTATCGTAAGTTCGTCCGCGATCACGCACGCATCATCCGCCCGCTGCAACAACTAACCCATCAGGACATCCCATTTGAGTGGACTCCGGAGTGTGCAGCTGCTTGGGCAGAAATCAAGCATCGCTTGGTCACCGCGCCTATGCTGGAGTTCCCTGACTTCAACCTCCCCTTCGCCATTACAACCGACTGGTCACGGGAAGGCCTTGGCGCGGTCCTATCGCAGTCGGTCCAGGAACCGATCCAGCGGGTGATTGCATATGCCAGCCGCGCCCTCACTGACGGCGAGCGGAACTACCCACCAGTGAAGGGCGAATGCCTGGCGGTGCTGTGGGCTCTCCAACACTTCCGCGACTACATCAAGAACGGCAAACCTTTCACGGTCCTAACGGATCATCAGGCGTTGCAATGGCTGCTCACGACGCAGAACCATGAGGGCATCTTGGCCAAGTGGGCCCTCCTCTTACAGGGCTACAATATGAAGATCAAGTACCAGCCCGCGCTCGCCAACCGCAATGCGGATGCTCTCAGCCGCCTCCTACGCGAGGACTGGCCGCACACCACAGACCTGCAAGATAGCCTCCAGGAGTCGCCTCCCGCAGCTGCCCCCTCTTCCGCGGATGTCGAGCCCCAGTGGGAGGGCGTCGCTCGCGAATTCACGGAGGAAGAATCCGCGGTCGCGTACCAACTCCTGTCCGAGCTGGAGCCTGCTGAGTGCTCGGGCACTGCGGAGACCCTCCCTGCTCTCCCTGCCATTGGTCTTCAGCTTGCCCGCCGCTTCAACCCCACCATNGGCCGCACCCCACGGACCTTCAAGATAGCCTCCAAGAGCCGTCTCCCGCAGCTGCCCCCCCCTCCGCGGATGTCGAGCCCCAGTGGGAGGGCGTCGCTCGCGAATTCACGGAGGAAGAATCCGCGGTCGCGTACCAACTCCTGTCCGAGCTGGAGCCTGCTGAGTGCTCGGGCACTGCGGAGACCCTCCCTGCTCTCCCTGCCATTGGTCTTCAGCTTGCCCGCCGCTTCAACCCCACCATCCGTGGTTGGACGTTGGAGGAGGTCGCGGCACACATTCCTCGCTCTTCTCGGCCACCATCCCGCCGGACTCCCACGGCTGCGCCGATGGCCACCGCTTCCCCTATGATGTCCCCTCCACCCTCGGCCTCCCCTCTTCTTGACACACGTCACTCCCTCTCCCTCGTCGACTTCCTCCTTCATTCCCCCGCGTCTGCGGAACGACTGCAGGCACTCTTTTCCTCCTACAATCCCTCTCTCTCCCCCGTAGGCATCCGCCTCTCTTGTACACTCACCCGTGATGCCGGAGTCTGCATGGTGGCCCATGCCATCGTCACAGCACATTCCCGCGTCCGGGAGGATGCCTGCCGTGCACCATGCACATGGGCCCCTACCCCGTTGGTCCCCGGTCCACCAACACCGGCCGAGGTCCACGTGGCATGGTGTTATGTCTGGATCTGTGGCCGCAAGTTCGTGGCCATCGTGGACACCGGCGCCACCCATACTACCATCGCGCTGTGGATGGCCCGCACCCTGCGTCTTGATCATCTCATTGTACCCTCTCGGCTCCGCTTCTCCATCTCCACCGGAGCTATCGATGCACCCATCGGACAGATCGAGGCCGTACCTATCCAGGTTGCCAACGTGCATGCACCACACACTGTGCAGGTGTGTGACGTCCACACATATGACATGCTCCTGGCGGCCGTCTGGCTCGCGCTGCGCCAGGCGGATATATTGCTCGGAGCGGGTATTCTCAGTCTAATTTCTGCTGCCGGCATTTGATCGTTCACCCCGCTCTTCACTTCGGCTCGACCACTCTCCGTACTTTCTCCCATGGTTCTCACGCCACCCGCCCCTGGCACTCACTTCACCCGCCGCGTCACTCGCAATTCCAGTGCCACCCGCGGCACAGCATCCGCAATGGCTTGCCTTTCCGGCGTGGGGTCCGCGCCTTCGAACGGGGGGGGTGAGCGTGCCACGAGACGGACCTTCCGACGACAGTCCACGGGCCGTGTCACAACTGGCGCAAGAAGGTCCGCGTCACCAGCCGTAGCAGCCTCATTCGGTGCAACTCCAGGAGCACCCCCGGCATCAGGCCCTTCCGCGGCGGCTTTCGCGGCATTACCTAGGGCACCTCCGGTACCAGCCCCTTCCGCGGCGGCAGTAGTATCACCTGGAGCCCCTCCGGCCTCAGTTCCTTCCGCGGCACCGGCAATGGCGACGACATCTGAAGCCCCGTCGGCACCAGGCCCTTCCGCGGCGGCAGTAGTATCACCTGGAGCCCCTCCGGCCTCAGTTCCTTCCGCGGCACCGGCAATGGCGACGACATCTGAAGCCCCGTCGGCACCAGGCCCTTCCGCGGCACCGGAAGCTTCAGCGGCGTCCGAGGCAGCAGCATTACCTGGAGGCCCTCCGGCACCAGGTCATTCCGCGGCACCAAACGTAGCAGCATCCCCTGGGGCACCCCCGGTACCAAGCCCTGCCGCAGCGGTAGCAGCAGCGTCACCCAGGACGCCTCCGCCATCTGGCCCTGCTGCGTCCCCGGCGGCAACGACACCTGCAGGAGCACCGCCACCGCCCGGCCCTTCTGCACCAACCGCGCACTCCTCCTCTCCACCGGCCTCACGCGGAATTCCACAACCCCTGCTCAGCGCCGGTACGATCATGGAGGGCGCACAGACACGTTTGGAGGAAAGCTCTGGGGACAGTGGAGATCACCCCAAGGCTGACCACCTGCTGGACGTGGTGAGCAGCGTCATCATGCATCTGCTCGATGAGCTCCCGGAGGTAGTCCGCGCAAGCTTAGGGGACTCTTTCTTCAATCCCGCCTGGCAAGTGGCCCTGAAGGGAGCAGCCAAGACCGCCCTTGCTTTGGGGCCGCGAGCACGACAGGTGCAGCTGCTGGAGACAGCGGGGGCCGAGCATCTCCTTTTGGTGCTCCGCGACCTCCTCAACCTACGCCCAACGCAGGCCATGGCAGGTGTGGCGGCGCTCCTGGACACAGTGCAACCTGACCATAATGTGGACGCTGCCCGCGAATGGTGGCTCCTGGTCCGCCGTGACCAGTCCGCGGATCCCACACGCCGCTATGTACACCTGCTCCAGGAGCGTGCCCGGGCACTCACTATATACCACGCCGCCCGCATGCCGGCAGGAACGATGGAAGTACCAGACCGCAAGACAACGACGGAACTTTGGAGGTGGGGCTACCTCTTTGGGCTCACCTCCCGTAGGTGGGGACTGCAATACACGGCAGCGGAGCTGGCAGCCGTCCTGCGGCGGAGCAGCAGCATGAGCATTGGTTCGCCGCAATCGCCAACGCCTGGCAGCTGACTCAAGACAGCGCCATGCGCCAACGGGCCGTGACTGCGGTAGCCGAAGGGTTATGGAAATCCCTCCAGGGAACACACACGGCACTATCAGAAGAAGCAGTACGTCACTGGACCCGAGAAGCAATCAACGTGTGTCGGGAGGAGAAGAACCGCACCCACAGTGAAACCGAAGAGGCGCAGGAGTATATCCGCGACTCCCCCGATCTCACAAGCATGAGGGAACGGCTGCGGGCACTTTGGCACGAGATGGCAGAAGAGAGGAGGCGGAAGGAGGAAGCTGCAGCGGAACAGAGGGCGGCACAAGAAGTAGAAGCTGTGGTGGAAGCTGTGATCGCGGGGGACAAAGCGGCTGCGGAACGCGAGGCAGGAATGGAAGGCGTCGCAGGACAAGAGACAAAAACCGCCCCGGAGGTTGAGGCAGCGGATGCAGGGGAAGCGGCAGCTGCGGCAAAACAAGCGGCAGGGGCGCAGGCGGCAAAACGGGAGGAAGGGGCACGGGTGGAAAGCGGAGGACGAGCCCAGGACGTGCTTGCATACGCCAGGGTGGCGGCAGCCAGAAGGGAAGTGCGGAAGA
This sequence comes from Penium margaritaceum, assembly GCA_023375785.1. NCBI lineage: Eukaryota > Viridiplantae > Streptophyta > Zygnematophyceae > Desmidiales > Peniaceae > Penium > Penium margaritaceum. The sequence goes on from SZWC01013138.1 coordinate 61,780, forward strand.
ACACCTCACAACCGATCCTGTCCCCTGCTTTGCTCGACAGAAAGGCCAAACTCCAGCGCGCAGCCAGAAGGGCTACGGCATCCGCGGTTCCCGGAAAGCAGGCGGCCCCAGCTCACGCGGCGTCAGTCAGCCGGGAGGCTGAGCCACAGAAGGACTCCGCTGCGAAGGAACAGGCGCCGTCCGCGGAGACTACACCAACATCCCACCGCAAAGGAAAAGGGAAGCGGACCGTTGAAGAAAGCTCCACCACTATCACCCCCGCCAAGCGCAGCAAACAAATTCGAACCAACACAGAAATCCGCCAGCCGGTTGACCTGGAGCAGCTCGTGCGGGTCCAGCGGAGCATCGCCCAAGCAATGGAGCTGCTCCTGGCAGTATCCCGCAACGTCCCAATGCCTGCCGGATCGGTCCCGACCCAACTTCAACCCCTCCTGGAAGGCGCGGGCGCCGCATCACAACACAAGCAGGGGATTGAAGGAGACACCGCGGTAACTACGGTAAAACAGAAGGCAGGTGGGGTGGTGATTTCCGAGCTCAGCGAGTCACCACCACCTGACGAGGACCAGCCAATCATGAAGGGGCGGGGCTTGCTGCGACTCCCCGAGGCAGCACCGGAACAAAAGGCAGAACCAGAGGCAGGCGAAGTCCGCGGAGCACAAGGTCGACGGCATGGAGCAGTGCCCGTAACGAGACTGCGAAGCCAATGGGATGAAGGGGAACTCCGCGCGGTAGGGATTCTGCGCATCTTCCCCGCCCCGGACAGCTGGGACAGGGAGCCTCCCGTCTATGACGAAAAGAACCAACGGCGCCTGCAGGCGATGAAAGCAGAGCAAGACGCGAGGCGAGCCCAGGGGCTGCCGGCATTGGAAAAGGAGAAGAAGAGGAAGCAGGGAGAAGCTGCCGCGGGCAAAGCGGTGAAGGAGAAGCCCGCCGAGACATAGGACTGGAGGATCTGGCAAGACGCGCACATCCTGCTCCGCGCCACAACCAAGGAACAGCAGAAGGTGGAAGCGGACAAGGTGTACAAGGCCCTGGGGGCGCGGATGGGGGTAGAATATGACAGGAGGAAGAAGGACGATCTCGCCATCACCTGCGAACAGTACGCGTGGGAAGGTGGCCGTTTGTGGCAGACCAAGCCACAGGTCTTGTGGGTGCCCCCATCCACCATGCAACGAGCGGTGGTCGAAGCATACCATCAACACCACCACACTGGCGTCCAGGCACTCAAGGAGCGCCTCACCCCCCATCCTGCACATACCAAACCTCCTGGCGGTTGTGAAAGACGTGGTACAACACTGTGCGCCATGTGAGCGCCACCGCAAGATAACGCCGCGGGACATGCCGCTCTTCCTGCCCTCTCCCATCGGCGAACCATTGGACCGCATCATCATTGACTTCCATGGACCTCGTCCTCGCCGCGCCCAAGGAGAGCGGTACTTAATTGTAGCGGTGGACCATTTCACCAAATACATGTGGGTCCGGGCCGTCCCCGACAAGTCCTCTGAGCGCGCGGCGCGCTTCATCCGGGAAGAGGTGTTCTACAAATTCGGGGGGTGTCGCGTGGTGCACAGTGACAATGGCACCGAGTTTGCAGGAGCGTTCCGCGAGGAGCTCGCGGAGTGGGGAGTGCAACATGTGCATTCTGGACGGTACCGACCTCAATCCCAGGGCCAGGTCGAGCGGCTGCACGAGATTCTGGAGCGGGCGGTGGCCACCGCGAAGGCCAAAGATTGGGGGGAGACCCTCAAAAAGACCGCCCACTTCATCAACATTACCCCTAGCCGTGCCACCACATTCTCGCCGCATGCCCTCCTCTTTGGGCAGCCTCCCCGCGCGGCACTCGGCATGCCGCAGCCCCCACTACTGCTGCCGCTGGACCCGGAGCAGCAGCAAGATGGCTGCTCAGAGAAGGAGCGGGAGCTGGCGAGGGATAAGAAAGTGCAGGAGTGGTACCGGGCGCAATGCCAGAAGACCGCCGCGGTGAGGGCAGAGGCACGACTCCGAGCCTCGGTCTCGGCTTGGCGCGGATGTGATGCCGCCAACCGACGCCTCAACCACGGAGCAATTGAGGAAGGGAACCTGGTGTACCTCCGCCCCTTCCCAGGCACAGGGCGTGAAGCAGAAGAGGCGCGGCAAGTGTACCGCGTGGCCGCGGTGGACGCGGGACGAGTGTGGCTGGAAGGGCCAGACGGATTCAGTGAACGGAGCTACCCTGCGACAGAGTTCGTCCTGCTGCCCCCGGCCTGGNTCGGCTTGGCGCGGATGTGATGCCGCCAACCGACGCCTCAACCACGGAGCAATTGAGGAAGGGAACCTGGTGTACCTCCGCCCCTTCCCAGGCGCAGGGCGTGAAGCAGAAGAGGCGCGGCAAGTGTACCGCGTGGCCGCGGTGGACGCGGGACGAGTGTGGCTGGAAGGGCCAGACGGATTCAGTGAACGGAGCTACCCTGCGACAGAGTTCGTCCTGCTGCCCCCGGCCTGGAAAACGCACATACCCGGGACGGGTGGAGAGCTCCCTCCGCTGGAGGCGCGCAAGGGATCAAGGGGGTGGCGCGCGGAGGAGGTGCTGGAGCAGTGCGAGACCCAGGTGTCGGAGCAGGAGGAAGTGTGGAGTCAGAAACCTCAGGAGGAACCGACGGACGGCTCTGACATGCAGGAGGTCTCCGCGGAAGAAGGACGTACGGTACAAGAACAGCAAGCGCAAGGATTAAGGGGCCTGCAGCAGCAAGCACCGCAGGAGCAGGAGGAGCAACAGGAGCCGCAGGAACAGCAGGAGCAACAAGAACAGCAACAGTCAAGATCACAACAGACGGGCAGCGGAGAGATAATCCCACAAGGGGTCACCGACGCTCCACGGAAGAATGTCCCTATGAGCCCCCGCGCCCTTGCTGCCTACACGGGACCTTGCGCAGTCTGTGGGGAAAACCTGCCCGAGGAGAAGCTCCTGAAATTCGTCTGCCACGTCTGCGGCCAGCCCGTGTACCAGGGGCTGGCCAAGAGCTGCATTGGTTGGAACCGCACCTGTCTGCGGTGCATGAGTGACGGCCAGGAGGAGGAAGCAGAGCAGAAAAAGGAAGGAGGCGGCGGAGCCGACCCAGGCTCCGGGGAAGGAAAGGCGCGAGGGGGATGGGACCCCGACGAGGAGGAGGAAGAAGAAGAGGAAGAGGAGGCAGCAAGGGCGCGGCAAGGGCCTCGCACGGCAACGGGGGCCACTATGCGACAATGGCAAGAGGAAGGTCGGATGGCAGCGGCGGAGCAGGCCCAGAAGGAAAAGGCACGCCAGACGTGTGCCCAATGCGGGCACTGCTGGGGCAGACGGGTGCAAGACTGTGAAGGATGCCACCGAAGGATATGCGACAAGTGCCTGGAGCAGTCGCGGAACGCGAAGGGAGAGCGGAGCGGATCAGAAAAGTGTCGGAAGTTCCGCCAAGAGATCAAGCGTGAGCACGGGATCCGGAAGCCGCCGCGTGTCACCGCAGAAGGAGAGGAGGTGGATTCGGTAGATGAGGAAGAGCAGGACCCGCCCGCACCTGCCACAGAAAACTGCCCCACCTGCATAAAAGCTGTCCGCACGGGGGAGCGCTGCACCCAGTGTGGCCGGATGGCTCATCAGGGCTGCCTGATGACGGGCAGCTCGGTATGGGCAGGGCAGTGTCAAAGATGTGTGGGGGCGGAAATCGTGGAAGAGGGGGCCTCACTATCCTACGCCACTGAAACCTTGGCCCCACTCTGCGAAGGGTGTGAAACAGAGCTGACCGAGTTCGGCAAACCCTGCGGCATGTGTCGGACCATGTGCCACCTGCGGTGTGGCAAGCGCGGGAAGGAGGGCATCTGGACCTGCAGCAATTGTCGCAACAAATCGCGGAGGGTGAAATGGAAGTTCTCCAACAAGCGCATCTGCACGGGGGATAACTGCTTTGGTCGTCTTGAGGGGTCAGTCTACCGGTGCGAGCACTGCGGAGGCCTTGCACATGAATCCTGCGCCAAGGAGGTGGGGCGGAGCAGCGAAGGCAAACGGATCTACCGATGCTCAAGCTGCCAAAAGTACGAGCGCGCGCCACATTGCTCCTCATGAAATAACTTGGGTAGCGCACCCACGATCGGAGCGCGGTGTGAAGGATGCCGGCTATTCGTCCATGACGAGTGCGCGGTAAAGCTCAAGCGGACGGGAGGAACGGTGGAAAAATACTGCAGGCCGTGCCAGGAGCGGGGTCGCCCCAAGCCCCATAAACACTTCACGCAGAAAGCGCGCTGAGAGACTCTGGGACAGAGTCTCAAAAAAAAGGGGGGGTTGGGGGCATCAGTGTCACGCACAACTCTGCCGCAGCTCCGCAGAAGAGGTAACCTGCGGAATGGGAACCGAGGAGGCAAAGGGTCCGCGCGCAGAGTGCTGGCTCCCGCGGATGCGGTTGAGCGAGGGGTAGCGCGGATCCGGGGGAGGCAAGGGTCAGGGCACTGATGGAGGGGGCCGCCGCAGGCTAACACTCGACTGCGGCAGTTCTCAGTCGAAGAACTTGTGGCAAGGCGGGAAGCAGTGGAGGGAAGAGCCGCGGTGTAAAGGGAACAAGAACACGTCGCAACAGGATC
>SZWC01013139.1:37425-49436 GCA_023375785.1 Penium margaritaceum
ATTGCATGAAACTTGTTATAATACTTCAAATGCGCTCCTTAGTGTTAGGGATTTCCGGGGCAAAGTAAGAAAAACATCACTTCTCACATTCACTTTGAAGAAACATATTCCACACATGTATCATAGAACATATTAAGTTACTAAATTTTTTGAAAGGGGCAGATGCGCGCGGCGAACAAGGGGTTGTTGATGGATGGAGGCCGGAATGGACGGACAGGAGGGCATAACGGTTAGCGGGAAGTCTCCCCTCCCTCCTTGCTGACTCGTGAGTCTGAGTTGAGTGTGAGGCCTCGACTGGGACTCGCGAGCCCCAAACTGGACTTGGACTCACAAGTCTTACTTGCAAATCCCAGGTTCTGGCTTCAAGCTTTAAGCACCTTGCACCATCCTGAACCAACCTGCACCACCTTGCAGAACCCTGTACCACCCTGCACAATCCTACACCACCTTGTACCAGCCTGCACCACCCTAAACTACCCTGCACCATGTTGTACCATGTATGCACCGCCCTATACCACCGTGCGCCACCCTCCATCACCCTGCACCATCCAGCACTATCCTGAACCATCCTACATTACCCTGCACCACCCAGCACACGAATACACCATCCTACACCATCCTGCACCTCTCACCACCACCCTGTACCACCCTGCACCATCCTGTACCATCCTCACCAACCTGCACCACCCTCACCATCCTGCACAACCCTGCATAACCCTGTACCATCCTGCACCACCTTGTACTATCCTGCACCGCACTGTACCACCCTGTACCACCTTGCACCATTATGACCACCCTGTACCACCCTGCACCACCATACACCACCCTAGTCTACCCTGCGCCGGCCTGCACCACTCTGCACCACCCTGTACAACTCTGCACCATCCTGTTCCGCTCTGGACCACCCTATGCCACCCTGCAATAACTAACACAACCCTGCACCACCCTGCAGCACCCTGCAGCACCCTGCACCAATCTGCACCACCCTGCACCATCTTGCACCACCCTGCACCACACTATACCATCCTGCACCATCTTGTACCACCCTGAACCACCCTACACAACCCTTTACAACCATCCACCAACCCGCATCACCCAGTACCAACCTGCACCATTATGCACCATTCTGAACCACCCTGTACCTGCACACCCGGTACCATCGTGCACCATCGTGCACCACCGTTCACCATCCTACACCACCCAGCATCACCAAGCACCATTCTGCATCGTCATGCACCAACCTGTACCACCCTGCACCACCTTGTACCACCTTGCACCACCCAACAACACCTTGCACCACCCTGCACCTCCTTGCAATACCCTGCACAACCCTCCACTACCCTGCACCACCCAGTACAAACCTGCACCATCCTACACCATCCTAAACCACCCTTTGCCACTCGACAGACCCCTGCACCACCCTTCACAACCCTACCCCACCCTACACCATTACACCACCCTCCACCACCCTGGACCACCTTGTACCATCCTGGACCACCTTGCATCATGCTTCACCACCTTTTACCACAATGTACCACCCAGTACCATCCTGTACCACCCTACACCACCCTGCACCACCCTCCACCACCCTGGACCACCTTGTACCATCCTGGACCACCTTGCATCATGCTTCACCACCTTTTACCACAATGTACCACCCAGTACCATCCTGTACCACCCTACACCACCCTACACCATCGTGCACCATCCTCCATGACCCTGCACCATCCCACGCCACACTACACCTGTATCATCCTCCACAATCGTGCACCACCTTCCACCAATCTACACCACCCTATACTACCTTGTATGTACCATCCTGCACCACCTTCTACCACCGTGCACCATTGTGCACCACCTTACAGCACCCTGCACCATCCTGCACAATCCTGCACCACTCTGTACCATCTTGTATGTACCACCCATTCACCACACTACACAACCCGAGTCCATTCTACACCATCTTGCACCACCCTACACTACCCTGTACCACCCTTTATCACTTTGCACCACCAAACACAATACTTCACCATCCTTCACCACCTTGCACCACCCTACATCACCTTGCATCACCCTCTACCATCTTGAACCATCCTGCACCATCCTGCACCATCTTGCACCACCGAGTACCAACCTGCACCACCATGCACCATCTTGAACCACCATACACCACCGTGCAATGTCTTGCACAATCCTGTACCACCTTACACCACGGTGCTCCATCCTGCACCACCCTGCAATACGTTGTGCTACGTTTGCACCACTCTACACCAGCCTGCACCAGCCTGCACCACCCTGTACCACCCTGCACCACCCTGTACCACCCTGCACCACCGTGCACTACCCAGTCCTATCCTGCACAACCCTGCAATGCACGGCCAGACATCAACCTACACCACCCTAGCCCAGCCTGCACCACCCCGCACTATCCGGCACCATCCTGCACGACCCTCACCACACTGCATCATCGGACACCATACTGCACCACCCTGAACCACCTTGCAACACCCTGCACCACCCTCCACCATGCTGAACCACACTACACCACCCTGTACCACCTTGCACCACCCTGCACCATCCTGCACCATCCTACACAACCCTGAACCAGCCTTCACCACTCTACACCGTCCTAGCCCACATGCACCCCCTTGCATCACCCTTCCCTATGGCACACCACCCTCACCGGCTTGCACCATCAAGTACCTGACTGGCCAAACCCGATGGGGGGGATGCGGCCATTCGTGATTGGGGAGCATATCCCACGATCCTGTCACGATGGATGGTGTGTTCGGAGAGGGCGGAGATGGAGAGGGCGGTGGCCCCATTGCAGCGGGCGGTTGTGACCCATGAGACAAAATGGTCAAAATGGATGAAACAGGGTTGAGACGAGACTCTAATGTTCAAGAATGTCTCAAATCACAGTTTTAAACTCAGATTCGTACTAATCTGTTGCAATTTGGGTCTGTTCTTCTGAGAACGATCCATGTTGTNCAATGCACGGCCAGACATCAACCTACACCACCCTAGCCCAGCCTGCACCACCCCGCACTATCCGGCACCATCCTGCACGACCCTCACCACACTGCATCATCGGACACCATACTGCACCACCCTGAACCACCTTGCAACACCCTGCACCACCCTCCACTATGCTGAACCACAGTACACCACCCTGTACCACCTTGCACCACCCTGCACCATCCTGCACCATATTACACAACCCTGAACCAGCCTTCACCACTCTACACCGTCCTAGCCCACATGCACCTCCTTGCATCACCCTTCCCTATGGCACACCACCCTCACCGGCTTGCACCATCAAGTACCTGACTGGCCAAACCCAATGGGGGGGATGCGGCCATTCGTGATTGGGGAGCATATCCCACGATCCTCTCACGATGGATGGTGTGTTCGGAGAGGGCGGAGATGGAGAGGGCGGTGGCCCCATTGCAGCGGGCGGTTGTGACCCATGAGACAAAATGGTCAAAATGGATGAAACAGGGTTGAGACGAGACTCTAATGTTCAAGAATGTCTCAAATCACAGTTTTAAACTCAGATTCGTACTAATCTGTTGCAATTTGGGTCTGTTCTTCTGAGAACGATCCATGTTGTATTGGTTGTTGCAGGCCAAGGATCAATGACTCTTTCCTTCTCATCTTCTAGCTTGATACCATTCCCCACACTTGCTATGCACAGCTTGGTAACAGGGATGGCAAACCGCGGTATTGTGTACCGACGGTACAACATACCGCGTTATTTTGACTAAAATGTGTACCGTACCGCGGTATCGGTATTCTTGCAAAAGGTACCGCGGTACACGAAAAAAAATAAATTGGGGGGCGTTACTTGGCGGTAATCACGTTATGCCGTCAATACCACGGTACTCTCAACATTTACTTCATTTTTTACCACCATCCTGAAGTTTTAACGCCCAGATCTGCTGTATCTATCATCCACACCCTTTATTCGACGTGTCCGCAAGAATTACCAAGCTGTTTTTGTCGTTTTGTGGCGATTTGGGCTTCGAAGCTCTTTGAGTAACGCGATACGGTACCGTTGTACCGTACTGCGTTACTGATGCGGTATCCCAGGGGGTTACTACCGATACCGTACCGGTACCGTCACATTGAATATCGTACCACGGTATGCTCCATACCGCGGTACAATAACGCGCGTTACTGCGTTATCGGTACTACCGCTGCCATCCCTGCTTGGAAATGTTTGGATGCCCATTCCTGTAAAAGTCTTTTTGTGACATGCAAAGTGTGGTTTATGCTTACAACGCCATTTTAGAACAATTTCCGGAACTTATTATGGTAGAACAGTGACATGCAGAGGAATTAAGTGGAAGAGTGACAAGGGTTTTGTGTACCTACTTTCTCACAATCTGTAGCACGTAAAAAAGGCAAACTTGAGCAACATGCCCATTTTTCTGGGTGTTATCCGTAATCCTCCAGAAGACATGGTGCAACCCTTCACACCCGGATGCTGGACATTGCACACATGACCAGATGACAGGAATGCACATCAATGCGGCATGCCATGTTGGAATCCACTGGCATAGCCCCTTCTTTCACATCCATGTTACCAAAAACTCTTCACATCCCACGTGACACATCTGTTTGCGCTCCGTAAGCATACGTTCGGTCTTTTGAGAAGAAGGAGATACCTTAACCATTCTGGATACAGTTTTCAGGAGCAAGAATAGTCATTTCACAAGTCAGATGTCGCACATCAGAAAGTATTGGGCGCAAATCAAAACAACGAGGACATCAGTTTCCTGGCTTCATGTACCAGGTCTTCACTTCCTTTAGCAGTTGTGCCACTGCCTCACGGCTGCCGTCATTCTCCTGCAATGAACAAAAGGTAAACGAAGTTGATTTCTTTTAGAGGCTGACTGCCTGAAGAATTGCAAATTTGCATATTTGCTTCCTCATAAATTTGCATATTTGCTTCCTCATAAATTTTGCATTTTTGCTTCCTCAGCGGGCGGTTGTGATCCATGAGTGAAAATGGTCAAAATGGATGAAAGAGGGTTGAGACAAAACTCCAATGTTCAAGAATGTCTCAAATCACAGTTTTGAACTCAGATTCGTACTAATTTGTCGCAATTTGGGTCTGTTCTTCTGAGAACGATCCATGTTGTATTGGTTGTTACAGGCCAAGGATCAATGACTCTTTCCTTCTTGTCTTCTAGCTTCATACCATTCCCCACACTTGCTATGCACAGCTTGGTAACAGGGATGGCAAACCACGGTATTGTGTACCGGCGATACAACGTACCGCGTTATTTTGACTAAAATGTGTACCGTACCGCGGTATCGGTATTCTTGCGGAAAGTACCGCGGTACACGAAAAAAATATTGTTGGGGGGACGTTACTTGGCGGTAATCACGTTATGCCGTCAATACCACGGTACTCTAATCATTTCCTTGATTTTTTTACCACCGTCGTGAAGTTTTAACGCCCATATCTGCTGTATCTATCATCCACACCCTTTATTCGTCGCATCCGCAAGAATCACCAAGCTGTTTTTGTCGTTTTGTGCCGATTTGGGCTTCGAAGCTCTTTGAGTAACACGATACGGTACCGTTGTACCGTACTGCATTACTGATGTGGTATCCCAGGGGGTTACTACCGATACCATACCGGTACCGTGACATTGAATACCGTACCACAGTATGCTCCATACCGCGGTACAATAACGCGAGTTACTGCGTTATCGGTACTACCGCTGCCATCCCTGCTTGGAAATGTTTGGATGCCCATTCCTGTAAAAGTCTTTTTGTGACATGCAAAGTGTGGTTCATGCTTACTACGCCAACTTAGAACAATTTCTGGAACTTCTTATGGTAGAAGAGTGAAATGCAGAGGAATTCAGTGGAAGAGTGACAAGGGTTTTGTGTACCTACTTTCTCATAATCTGTAGCACGTAAAAAAATGCAAACTTGAGCAACGTGTCCATTTTTCTTGGTGTTTGTCAGGATGGAATCCGTGTGAATGCGGTCCCGACGAGGGTCTGATAGCCTCTAGTGGATCACGTCTACTGTTTTGGGCGAATCTGAGACTGAGCGTGAGCTTTCTGGTCGCCTCACGCTATGTGAGCAGGAATTAAGAGACAGTCAGTTTGCGAAGGGAATAACATCGTTTTGCGTTATATTTGGAACATAGACATGATCACAACATTTATAGGGCTAGTCATGAGCTTTCCAACGCACCAAACCGCGCGCAATTCGGCCAAGTGTAGCCCAAGTTATGCTTGCCGAAGCGCAGGTCTCACCCACCACAGAAACGCCTAACGCCTCCATAGCGCGCACACGCCGTGGCGCCTTTCTTCACGTGGGAAGCGCCTTTCCCAAGGCGCAGGTCCACTTGCACGTGGTGTAGGGGTCTCCTGCACTGTTTCCACGCACCCTACCCACGTTTGGGTCGAGTTTAGTGATGGGGTGTGACGAGGTTCGAAACCTGTCCGTGGACCTGCAGTCAGAATTTTGACAAAGTCCCCGGGTAACAAAACGTTCTACTGAGTTTCGGACGTCGAGCCAGGATTTTGGCTAAGTCCCTTAGTAACAACCTGCACTACTGGATCCGGTGGATGATCCACCTGATCAGGCGGATCATCCACCGGATGCCTCGGCAGGCCTATCGGAGCATTTTCTCCGCATGGTAATTTTGTTACTCGATCCAGTCGATTATCGACCGGATTTCGAGTCGCAGCCGGCTACCAGAGCCGCTGCGCACACCCCAACTTTGGAAGGCCATATCTCCCTCGATACTTGTCCGATTCCGGCGAAACAACTTTCACCGGATTCAGCGACTTGTCAAATTTACGGGGAAATCCTCCATTTTAGGATCCGAGGAATTGTCGAGTCGCCAGATCCGCCGGAGCGGAGTTTTGACTTTCTGGCGGCTCGTCAGTGCCTCCCGGCTCCGCACTTGGGCATGCGGAGGGGCAATTTTTCAACATTCTCCCCCTTGCACCTGCCATGCCCGCTGCTCCAGCTTGCTCTTACTCATCTTCCGCTGCGCCCTCCAGCCCATCATAGGTGGTCATCCCAAGTCCGGTCCGCGAGTTGCGCGTGCCGGTCCGCGAGTTGCGCTTTGGTCAAGCAATCCGCAAGCATGTTGTGCGTGCTGCAGTGCTGCAGCACCACCTGCCCCTTCTCGACCATGTCCCGTGCGTAGTGATAACGCACGTCAATGTGCTTCGTCCTCCTGTGCTGTGTAGGGTTGTTGGTCAACGAGATGGGGCCGGTGTTGTCCTTGTGCACCACCGTAGGCTCCTGCTGCGGCACGCCCATCTCCCCCAGCAACCTGCGGAGCCACACCGCCTCCTTGACCGCCTCGGCCAGCGCGATGTACTCCGCTTCCACTGTGGAGGTGGCGACGCAGTCCTGCTTCCTGCTGCACCACGAGACCGCTGCACTAGCGAAGAAGAACACGCAGCCGGATGTGGACTTCCGCTTGTCCACATCGCCAGCGTAGTCTGCATCGGTGTAGCAGACCAGGCGCAAAGGGTCAGCCCGCCCTTTGCCGTCGAACCTCAGGCGCGCGTGCCGTGTCGCCTGCAGGTAGCGGAGGATGCGCTTGACCGCCTGCCAGTGTAGTGGCCCTGGATCGGCCACGTACCTGCTTACTTGGCCCACCGCGTAGGCCAGGTCCAGTCGAATTGCCACCATGGCGTACATGAGGCTGCCCACCGCTGATTGGTAGGGCACCCCTCCCATATCCTCCCGCTCTTCTTTTGTTTGCGGCGCCATTGCCGCACTTAGTTCATAGGTCGTGGAGACAGGACTGCACACTGGTTTGCAGTCCTCCATGCCGTACCGCTTCAGCACTTCGGCCACGTATTTGGCCTGTCCCAGCTCAAGCGTGCGCGCCCTCCGGTTCCGCGTAATGCTCACCCCGAGGTAGAATTCCAGCTCCCCCATGTCCGACATCTGGAACCTGCTGCTCAGCTGCTCTTTCAGCTGCTGTAGGCTCGGCAGGTCTGAGGAGCACAAGATCAGATCGTCCACGTAGAGTGCNGGCGCCTCCACCCCCTCCGGCACCTCCATGTAGATTTCTTTATCGATGATGCCATTGAGGAAGGCCGTTTTTACATCCATTTGGTGGAGCTCCATGTCCTTCGCGGCTGCCACCGCAAGGATCGCCCGGATGCTTGTGAACTTGGCGACGGGGGCGAACGTCTCATCGTAGTGCTCGCCCTTACGCTGTGTGTACCCCTTCGCCACGAGCCGCGCCTTGTATTTATCCACCACACCTTCCTTTGTGAACTTGTTCTTGAAGACCCACTTGGAGCCGATGACCTTCGCGTCTTTCGGCCTGTCAACCAGCTGCCACGTGTCATTTTCAGCAATGGACGCCAACTCTGACTTGATGGCGGCGTCCCACTCCTTCCCCTTGGGCCGCGCAAGCGCCTCTTGCACGCTTGTCAGTTCCGTTGATGCAGCCAGCATGCACCGCGTCATGCCAATCCATCAACCGGTGCCTGCGTCGAAACGCTTCCCCGCTTTCCACTGCCTCCCGCTGTGGCGCGGCAGTATTGGCGGCGTCTCGTTGCTCTGCTGCGATCCTTCCGACTCAGCCCGCTCTGGTGAATCATCGACCAGACGGCTCCCCGAGGATTCCTCCCGCTCCGGTGAACCATCAACCGGACGGGCGGCGCGTCCGGAGTATTTTTCTCCGACGCCCGACGCGAACTCCGCCGGGAGTGCGCGCTTTGGCACCCGCGGTGCCTCCTTCGACGGATCATTCCGCCGGATCTCCAGCCCAGCTGCATCGTCGTCGAAGTCCTCCGCGTCGGCTGCTGCACCTGCTGCACCGACACGCTCCGACACCACATCATCGACCTCCGCGTCCGCCGGCTCCTCCTCGTAATCAAGGAGCTGGAACCACTCCCCCTGTTTTGGAGTGTTCCCGACGCTCATGTCGTTGCTGCTGCTGCTGAAGCTCTGCTGCTCGTCGAACTCGACATCACGGCTGCGGATGATCTCTTGCGTGCGCGGGTCCAAGAGCCTGTACGCTTTTTGCGCGCTCTCGTAGCCGAGGAACAAGCACGGCTTCGCCCGTGGTTCTAGCTTGCTGTCGCGTCGTTGCGCCGCCTGCACCATCACGTGCGCCTTGCACCCAAACACCTTCAGGTGCGCCACGTTTGGCTTGCGCCCGCTCCAAACCTCCTGCGGCGTCTTCCAGCCGCCCTTACCCTTCAGCACTGCTGCTGGGATGAGGTTGATGGTGTAGCTCGCTGTACGCACAACCTCCGCCCAGAACCCTCGCGGCAACCCCGCATCCACAAGCATGGTCCGCACCATGTTGAGCAGCGTCTGGTTCGCCCGCTCCGCCACTCCATTGGACTGTGGCGAGAACGGCGTAGTGGTTTCCCACTTGATGCCCTGCTGCTTCATCCACCCGCTGCAGCCCACGTACTCTCCGCCGTTGTCGCTGCGTAGCGCTCTGACCTTCCGGCCAGTCTGCCTCTCCACCGCTGCGACGTACTCCTTCAGCCGGTCCAGGACCTCGCCTTTCCGCTTCATGAAGTACATGTAGAGCTTTCTGCTGCAGTTGTCAATGAAAGTGACAAAGTATCTGAAGCTGCCATTTGACTGCATTTTGAATGGTCCGCACACGTCGCTGTGAACGACCTCCAGCAGGTCCTTTGCGCGAGCCGCGTTCTCGTTGAACGGCTTGCGCCGCGCCTTGCCCAAAATACAAGGCTCGCACTTTTTGTGCGCTGCTGCATCTGCTGCCGCATCTGTACCCTCGATGACGAGGCCGCGCACCATGTCGCGCTTCGCCATCTCCTTAACGATTGCGGGCGCCGAATGCCCCAACCGTCGGTGCCAGAGCTCCAGATCAGCTCTTCCTCCCTTGGCCATGTTGACGACGCGCTCGTGCGAGTCTGCTGCGTCCGATGCCGTGGGGACCACCTTGGTCTCCACAATGTAGAGACCGCCCTTGCGCTTCGCCTCCAGCACGACCTCGCCGTCACCGTCGATGCGCACCACTGCGCCTTTCCTGCGAAAGAGCACCTCATACCCCTTGTCCGTCAAGCGGCTGACACTCAGGATGTCAGCCAGGCCGGGGACGTGCTGCACATCACGGATTGTGCATAGCTCCTTCTTACCGCCCACCACGACTTCCACCTCCACGTCGCCTTGGCCGGCCGCTGGCTCGACTTTGTCGTTCGCGACCACCATTGACTTTGAGGACTTCTCGTAGGTGACGAACCCCACCTTCTTGACTTGGGTGTGCTCCTCAGCCCCGGAATCCAGGCACCGCCTGTTGGCCTTCTTGAGGAAGTGGTTCTTGTTGCCGTTGAGGAGCGACCTGCCCTTGCTGTTTTTGCCGCCGGTCTTCGCCTCCTCCGGGCACTCGCGGGCCCAGTGGCCCTCCTTGCCGCAATTGCGGCACGCACCTTTCTTGGCGCCCTTCTTGCCGCCGCCTCTTCCGCCGCTTCCTTTGCCCCCCTTTCCGCCACCACGCGTTTTGGTGACGAGGGCCGATGAGGAAGACGAGGACTCCCCGCAGCTCCGGCGCTGCGCCTTGTTGCGGATGTACTCTGCGACCGCGCCATAGGTGAGCTTGTCCTCCGCTCATCCTGCGAGGACGGTGATGAGTGGGCCCCAACTGTTAGGTAGGGCCATGAGGAGGGCCATCACCTGCAGCTGCGTGTCG
This sequence comes from Penium margaritaceum, assembly GCA_023375785.1. Taxonomy (NCBI): domain Eukaryota; kingdom Viridiplantae; phylum Streptophyta; class Zygnematophyceae; order Desmidiales; family Peniaceae; genus Penium; species Penium margaritaceum. Next base: position 48,104 of record SZWC01013139.1, read on the forward strand.
ATCTTCCACCCCACGTCATTGCATTGCGAGGCGAGCGGCTCGATCAGCTGCATGGCGGAGATGACATCATCTCCCTCCTCGATTCTCACCGTGAGGAGACGCTTCATTGCAAAGATTTTGTTCGCCAGCGACTTGGATTGATGAATGGAGCAGAGTTTTTTGCCAAGCTTTGGCTACCAGCTTGCAGCCCTGGAAGTAGCCCCACTGCGACTCGGCCGTCCCGGACATCAGGAGCATGAGCGCCTCCGTGTTCTTCTTTTCGAAGGCCTGCTTCTCCGCGTCCGTAGCAGTCGCCTCCATGAGCACCTCCTTTCCCAGCATGACATCAAGCAGCCCCTTATGCGCGCGGTGCAACTCAAAGTGCCACCTCCATAGCCCAAAGCCTGGGCCGCCCGCATACTTCTGGATGGGTTGCATCTCCTTCTGCGCCATGTGCGCAGCTGCTACTCCGACGAGTTCTCAGAACTTCACGGCGACGTCCAAGATGACGATCCCATGCGCTGCGGAAGACGTGAACGTTGGATGCTATCAGACCCGTGGGCCCATAACCTTTCGTCAGGATGGAATCCGCATGGATGCGGTCCTGACGAGGGTCTGATAGCCTCTAGTGGATCACGTCTACTGTTTTGGGCGAATCTGAGACTGAGCGTGAGCTTTCTGGTCGCCTCACGCTATGTGAGAAGGAATTTAGAGACAGTAAGTTTGCGAAGGGAATAACATCGTTTTGCGTTATATTTTGAACATAGACATGATCACAACATTTATAGGGCTAGTCATGAGCTTTCCAACGCACTAAACCGCGCGCAATTCGGCCAAGCGTAGCCCAAGTTATGCTTGCCGAAGCGCAGGTCTCACCCACCACAGAAACGCCTAACGCCTCCATGGCGCGCACACGCCGTGGCGCCTTTCTTCACGTGCGAAGCGCCTTTCCCAAGGCGCAGGTCCACTTGCACGTGGTGTAGGGGTCTCCTGCACTGTTTCCACGCACCCTACCCACGTTTGGGTCGAGTTTGGTGATGGGGTGTGACGAGGTTCGAAACCTGTCCGCGGACCTGCAGTCAGAATTTTGACAAAGTCCCCGGGTAACAAAACGTTCTACTGAGTTTCGGACGTCGAGCCAGGATTTTGGCTAAGTCCCTCAGTAACAACCTGCACTACTGGATCCGGTGGATGATCCACCTGATCAGGCGGATCATCCACCGGATGCCTCGGCAGGCCTATCGGAGCATTTTCTCCACATGGTAATTTTGTTACTCGATCCGGTCGATTATCGACCGGATTTCGAGTCGCAGCCGGCTCCCAGAGCCGCTGCGCACACCCCAACTTTGGAAGG